>JASPKZ010000977.1:0-86167 GCA_030220185.1 Diploptera punctata | reverse complement strand
CAGCGATGATATGTTTACTTAATATTTCAATTCATTCTTATATCCAAGGTTGAAAAGAGGGATATTTAAAAAGTTATGAAGTAACTATTAAGCGGCTGCCATATTTATGAGTATATGGGGTGAGAGAAGAACTATGGATAGACGCAGTTATTATTATACAGACAATTGGTTTATAATATGTCAATTCTTTTATATTTCCATAGGGTGTGGTTGTAAGAGGGATATTTAAAAGTCTATGAATGTAACTTTAAAGGCTGTGCCATCGTATGAGTATATGGTGTGATGGGAAGAACTAATGGATTAGTACTGTGGTTATTATTAACATGCAATTGTTTAATAATATGTCAAGTGTCATTATTATATTCCAAGGGTGAAAGGGGATATTTTAAAAGTCTATGATATGTAACTATTAAAGGCTGCCATTCGGTATGAGTATATGGGTGAAGGGAAGAAATGGAGAGTACGTTGTTATTATTAACAAGCCTATATTGTTTACTAATAGTCACTTCATTATTATATTCTAAGGGTGAAAAGAGGGCTATTTAATATAGTCTATTGAATGTAATATTAAAGGCTGCCATCTATGGAGTATATGGTTGATAGAGAAGACACTATGGGTAAGTCCGTAGTTATTTATTTACAGCCAATGTTTAATAATATTTCAATTATTATTATATTCCAAGTGCGTGAAAGAGGGATATTTAAATCAGGTCTAGGAATGATTGTTGTATACTATTAAAGGCTGCCTATGTATGAGCTAATGGGTGAAGAAGAAGAATTATTGCGATAGTACGTAGTTATATTAACCGCCACTTGTTTAATAATATTCATTCATTATTATTATTCCAAGGGGAAAGAGGGATATTTAAAAGTCTATGAATGTAACTATTAAAGGCTGCCATCTTATGAGTATATTATTGGTTAGAGGAAGAACTATGGATAGTACGTAGTTATTATTAAAACAGCCAATTGTTTTAATAATATTCAATTCATTAGTATATTCAAGGGTGTGAAAGAGGGATATTAAAAGTCTATGCATGTTGTAACTATTAAAGGCTGCCATCTTTGAGGATATGGGTGAAGAGAAGAAACTATGGATAGTACGTAGAGTTATTATTAACAGCCAATTGTTTAATAATCTTCAACTTCATTATATATCCCAGAGGGGTGAAAGTAGGGATATTTAAAAGTCTATGAATGATAAACATTAAAGGCTGCATTTTTAGATGATATGGGTGAAGAGAAGAACTCATGGATCGTACGTAGTTATTATTAACAGCCAAGTTTAATAATATTCAATTCATTATTATATTCCAAGGGGGAAAAGAGGATATTTAAAAAGTCTCTGAATGTAACATATTAAAGCGCTGCCATCATGAGTATATGGGTGAAGAGAAGAGTACTTTTCTAGGGGTTGTTACGTAGTTTTACTTTATTCCACCAATTGGTTTAATATATTCAATTCATTAATTATATTCCAAGGGTGTGAAAGAGGGATTTTCAAAGTCTATGAATGTAACTATTAAAGGCTGCCATCTTATGGTATATGGGTGAAAGAAGAACTATGGATGTACGTAGTTTATTATTAACCGCCAATTGTTACTATATTCAATTCATGTTTATATTTCCAGGTGAAAGAGGGATATTTAAAAGTACTATGATGTACTATTAAGGCCGCCATCTTATGAGTAATGGGTGAAGAAGAACTATGATAGTACGTGTTATTATTAACAGCCATGTTTAATAATATTTCAATTCATTTTAATAATTCCAATGGTGAAGAGGATATTTAAAGTCTATGATGTAACTATTAAAGGCTGCCACTTATGAAGTATAGGGTGAAGAGAAGACATGGATAGTCGTAGTTATTATTAACAGCCAATTGTTGTAATAATATTCCATTTCATTATTATATTCCAAGGTTGAAAGAGAGGATATTTAAAATCTAGGAAATGTAACTCTGAAAGGCTGCCATCTTATGAGTATATGGGGTGAGAGAAAACTATGATAGGACGGAGTTATTATTACCAGCCATTTTTTAATAATTTCAAAATTCATTTATTATATTCCCAATGGTGAAAGAGGGATATTAAATGTCAATGAATGTTAACATTAGGCTGCCATCTTAATGAGTCTATGGGTGAAGGGAAGAACTTGGATAGTACGTAGTTATTATTTACAGCCAATTGTTTATAATAATTCATCATTATTATATTTCAAGGGTGAAAGGGTATATTTAAAATGCTATGAATGTAACTATTAAAGGCTGCCATCTTATGAGTATAGGGGTGAAGGGAAAGAACTATGGATGTACGTAGTTATTATTACGCCAATTGTTTAATTAATATGCAATTCATTATATATTCCAAGGGTGAAAGAGGGATATTTAAAAGTCTTGAATGTAAACTATTAAAGGCTGCCACATCTTATGATATATGGGTAGAAGAACTATGGATAGTAACGTATAATTATTACAGCCAATTGTTTACTCATATTCAATTCATATTATATCCAAGGTGAAAGAGGGATATTTAAAAGTCTATGAATGTACTATTAAAGTCTTGCCATCTTATGAGTATATGGGTGAAGGGGACAACTATGGAGAGTACTTATTTTTATTAACAGCCATTGGTTAATCATTTCAATCATTATTAATTCCAAGGGTGAAAGGGGTATTTTAAACGTCATGACTGTAACTATGAGGCTCCATCTTATGAGTAATATGGGTGAAGGGAAGAACATGGTGTACTAGTTATTATTAACAAGCCATTTTTAATAATATTCATTCATTATTATATTCCAAGGGTGAAAGAGGGGATAATTTAAAAGTCATTAATGTAACTATTTAAAGGCTGCCATCTTATGAATAATATGGTGAAGGGAAAAGACTATGGATAGTACGTAGATTATTAACACCAATTGTTTAATAATATTCAATTTCATTTATTTCCAAGGGAAAGAGGGATATTTAAAAGTCTTGAATGCCAAACTATTTAAGGGCATCTTAGGAGTGATATGGGGTGAAGGGTAAGAACTCTGGATAGTACGTATTTATTATTAACAGCCCCAATTGTTTAATAATATCAATTCATTATTATATGCAGGGTGAAAGAGGGATATTTAAAGTATATGAATTGTAACGATAAAGGCTCGCCATCTTATGAGTATGTGGAGGGAAGAGAACTACTGCGAGTAGTACCGTAGTGATTATTACGCCCATGTTAATAATACGTTCAATTCCTATTATATTTCCAAGGGTGAAACGAGGGATGGGATATTTAAAATTCTATGAATGTACGATTTAAAGGCTGCCATTTATGGCGTATATGCGGTGAAGGGAAGAACTAAGGGTACGTAGTTATTAGAGTAACAGCCAATTGTTTAATAATAGCCAATCATTATTATATTCCAAGTGACACTTGTGAAGGGGAGTAATTAAAAGTCTATGAACTTGTAACTATTAAAGGCTGCCCATCTTATGAAGTATATGGGTGAAGAGAGAACTAGGATAGACGTATTAGTTATTATTAGACAGCCATGGTTTAATTAATATTCAATTCATTATATATTCCAAGGGTGTGTGGTCGTTTGAAAGATGGATATTAAACGTCTATGAATGTAAACTAAAAAGGCTTGCCATTTATGGTATATGGGTGAAGGGAAGAACTAGGGTAGTACGTAGTTATTATTACCAGGCCAATTGTTAAGAATAGTCAATCATTATTATATTCCAAGGGTGAGTGAAAGAGGGGATATTTAAAAGTCTATGATGTAAACACTAAAGGCTTGCCATTTATGAGTATATGGGTGAATGAGAGAAACTTGGATAGTACGTAGTTATATTAACAGCCAATTGTTTTAATAATATTCAATCATTATTATATTCCAAGGGTGAAAGAGGATATTTAACGTCTATGAATGTAACTATTAAAGGCTGCCATCTTATGAGTATAGGGAGTGAAGGGAAAGAACTATGGGTAGTAGTACGTAGTATGATTAACAGCTCAATTGTTAATAATATTTAAAGCATTATTATATATCCAACGGGTGAAAGAGGGTATTTTGAAAAGTCTATGAATGTAACTATAAAGGCTGCCATCTAGGAGTATAGGGTGAAGGGAAGAACATGGATAGTAACGTAGTTATTATTAACAGCCAATTTGTTTAATAAGTATCACTTCATTATTTATATCCAAGGGTTGAAGAGGGATTATTTTAAAAGTCTATGAATGTAAATATTAAAAGGCTGCCATCTTATGAAGGATATGGGTGATGGGGACCGAACTATGGATCTACGTAGTTATTATTAGTACAGCCAATGTTTAATAATATCAATTGCATTATTCTATCCAAGGGTGACAGAGGGATATTTAAAAGTCTATGAATGAACTATTAAAGGCT
Source organism: Diploptera punctata (assembly GCA_030220185.1). Taxonomy (NCBI): domain Eukaryota; kingdom Metazoa; phylum Arthropoda; class Insecta; order Blattodea; family Blaberidae; genus Diploptera; species Diploptera punctata. The sequence continues at coordinate 81,766 of JASPKZ010000977.1, read as the reverse complement.
GCCATCTTATGAGTATATGGGTGTGTGAGAGAAGAAACTATGGATAGTACGTAGTTATTATAACAGCAATTGTTTAATAATATTCAATCATTATTATATTCCAAGGGTGAAAGAGGGATATTTAAAAGTCTATGAAGTAATATTAAGGGCTGCCCCAGTATCATATGAGTATATCGGGTGAAAGGGCAAGAACTATGGGTAGTACGTAGTTATTATAACAGCCAATGTTTAATAATATTCAATTCATTAGTAATGCCAAGGGTGATTGGATGAAAGAGGGATCTTGAAAGAGGGATATTTAAAGTCTATGAATTGTACTATTAAAGGCTGCCATCTATGAGTATATGGGTGAAAGAAGAAACTATGGCGATAGTACGTAGTGTTATAACAGGCCAATTGTTAATAATATTTGCAATTCACTATTATCTTCATAGGGTGAATATGAGGCGATATTTTAAAAGTCTCCTGAATGAACTATGTAAAGGCTGGCCATCCCTAGGAGTCTTGGTGAAGGGGAAGAGAACTATGGATATGTACGTAGTTATTATTAACAGCACCGATGTGTTGAATAATACGTGTCAATTCATTATTATATTCAAGGGGTGGAAAGAGGGATATTTAAAAGTCTATGAATGTAACTATTAAAAGGCGCACATCTTTCGAGTATATGGGTGGAAGAGAAAAGACTATGATAGTACGTAGTGATTATTAACCGCCAATTGTTTAATAATATTCAATTCATTATTATATTCCAAGGGTGGATTGTTGAATGTTGAAAGGGGCTTATTTAAAAGTCTATGAATGTAACATTAAAGGCTGGGCCATCTTATGAAGTATATGGGTTGCAGGGATAAACTATGGGTAGTAAGTAGTGATTATTAAACAGCCAATTGTTTAATAATATTCCAATCAGTATGATATTCCAAGGGTGAAGTGAATGAAAGAGGGATTTTTAAAAGTCATGATGTAACTATTAAAAGGATTGCCATCTTATGAGTATATGGGTGGAAGGGAAGAAAAAAGAACTAATGGGGGGGGGGATAGGACGTAGTTCAGATTTAAACAGCCAAGGTTTTTATAATATTCAATGCATTATTATATTCAAGGTGAAGTATGAATATGAGGAAGAGGGATATTTTAAAGTCTACGAATGTAACTATTAAAGGCGCCATCTTTGAGCAATTGGTTGAAGGGAGAAGAACTAGGGATTAGTTACGTAGTTATTATTAACAGCCAATGTTTCATAAATATTCAACATTATTATATTCCAAGGGGTGAAAAGAGGATATTTAAAAGTTAGAATGTAAACATTAAGGCGCCATTCTTATGGTATATGGGTGAAGGGAAGAACTATGGATTAGTACGTAGTTATTCTTAACAGCCAATTGGTGTTTATAATTATTCAATTAATTATTATATTCCAAGGGTGGAAAGAGGGGATACGTTAAAAGTTCTATGATGTAAAACTTATTAAAGGCATGCCATCTTCTGAGTATATGGGTGAAGGGAAGAATATGGATAGTCGTAGTTATTATTAACAGACAATTGTTTAATATAAGATTTCAAGTATTTTATATTCCAAGGGTGAAAGAGGGTACAGCCCCCGAAGACCACAAGTCTTATGAATGTAACTAGTAAAGGCTTGCCATATTATGAGTATATGGGTGAAGGGAAGAACTATGGGATCGTACGTAGTTATTATTAACAGGCAAATTGTTTATAATATTCAATTTCATATTATATTCCAAGGGTGTGAATGGAAAGAGGGATCACTTTATTAAAAGTCTATGATGTAACGAGTAAAGGCTGCCATCTTCATGCTGTATATGGCTGTGAAGGAAGAACTCATGGAAGTAGTTAGTTATTATTAACAGCCAATGTTTAATAATATTCAATCATTATTATATCCCAAGGGTGAATGAATGAAAGAGGGATATTAAAAGGTATATGAATGTTAACTATTTTAAAGGCTGCCATCTTATGAGTATATGGGTGAAGAGAAGAACTAATGGATAGTACGTAGTTATTATAACAGCCCTTGTTTAAGAATACCAATAATATTATATTCAAGGGTGAAAGAGGGATATTTAAAAGTCTATGAATGTAACTATTAAAGGCTGCCATCTTATGAGTATATTATTGGGATATGGGGAAAAAGAACTTATGGGATAGTATAGTAGTATTATTAACAGCCCAATTGTTTAATAATATTTCAATTCATATTATATTCCAAGGTGAACAGAGGGATATTTGAAAAGTCTTGAGATGGTAACATTAAAGGCTGCCATCTTATGAGTATATGGGGAGAGCAGAAATGAAGGAAGAACTATGGATAGTAAGTAGTTAAAATTAAAGCCATATTGTTTAAGCAACTATTCAATTCCTTATTAGTATTTCCAAGGGGGGAAGAGTGGATGATCCTTTTAAAAGTTAGAAAGTAACTATTAAAGGCGTGCCATCTTATGAGTATATGGGTGAAGAGAAGATGAAGAGAAGAAAACTGGATAGTACGTAGTTATTATTAACAGCCAGTCAAATTGTTTAATAATATTCATCATTATTATTTCCAAGGGTGTGAAAGATGGATATTTAAAAAGTCGATGAATGTAACTATTAAAAGGGGGCCTCTTTAGAGTATATGCGTGAAGGGAGAACGATGGATGTACGTAGTTATTATAACAGCAATTGTTAATATAAAAATCAATTCATTATATATTTCCAAGGGTGAAAGCGGGAGATTTATAAAAGTCTATGAATTAACTATTAAAGGCATTGCAATATACTGATATATGGGTGAAGGGAAAGAAGAACTACTGGATAGTACGTAGTTATTATTAAAGCCAATTGTTTTTTTATAATATTCAATCTATTATTATATGTCCCAAGGTTGAAAGAGGGAATTAAAAGTCTATGCTGTAACTATTAAGGCTGCCATCTTATAGTATATGGGGTTGATTGAAAGGAAGAACCTATGGATAGTAGTCGTAGTTATTATAACAGCCAATGTTTAATTAACGTATGCAATTCCTTATTATATTCCAAGGGTGAAAGAGGAAGATGGGAATTAAAAGGTCTATGAAGTAAACTATTAAAGCTGCCATTTATGAGTTATATGGGCGGAACGGAAGAAGAACTATGGGGATAGTACGTAGTATTATTAACAGCCAATTGTGAAAAATATTCAATTCATTTAGCATTCCAAAGGGTGTGAATGAAAAGGGATATTTAACAGTCTATGAATGTTAACTATTTTTAAAAGGCTGCCATCTTATGAGTAATATGGGGGAAGGAAAAGAAACTATGGATAGTTACGTAGTATTATTAAGCAGCCAAGTGTTTAATAATAGTTCAACATTATTAATTCCAAGACGGTGTGAAGAGGGAATTTAAAGCTCTATGAATGTAACTATAAAGGCTGCCATTTTGAGAATGGGTGAAGGGAAAACTATGGATAGACGTATGTTATTATTAACAGCCAATTGTTTTAAGTAATCAATTTCTACATTCCATTATTATATCTCAACGTATGCGCGGTGACAAAGTGAGCGGATACCCCACCTTCTTAGGTGGTTTTTCTTTATAAAGTTCTATGAATGTTAACTATTAAGGCTGCCATCTTATGAGTATATGGTGGTTGTAGGGAAGAACTATGGGTAGTACGTAGTTATTTTAACAGCCCAATTGTTTTATAATATTTCATTCATTATTATATTCCAATGATGGTGAAGAGGGAATTAAAAGTTATTAATGTAATATAAAGCTGCCATTTTATGAGTATATGGGTGAAGGGGAAGAACTATTGCTGTACGTATTTATATTAACAGCCAATTGTTTAATAATATTCAATTCATTATTATATTCCAAGGGTGAAAGAGGGATATTTAAAAGTCTATGAATGTAACTATTAAAGGCTGCCATCTTATGAGTATATGGGTGAAGGGAAGAACTATGGATAGTACGTAGTTATTATTAACAGCCAATTGTTTAATAATATTCAATTCATTATTATATTCCAAGGGTGAAAGAGGGATATTTAAAAGTCTATGAATGTAACTATTAAAGGCTGCCATCTTATGAGTATATGGGTGAAGGGAAGAACTATGGATAGTACGTAGTTATTATTAACAGCCAATTGTTTAATAATATTCAATTCATTATTATATTCCAAGGGTGAAAGAGGGATATTTAAAAGTCTATGAATGTAACTATTAAAGGCTGCCATCTTATGGGTATATGGGTGAAGGGAAGAACTATGGATAGTACGTAGTTATTATTAACAGCCAATTGTTTAATAATATTCAATTCATTATTATATTCCAAGGGTGAAAGAGGGATATTTAAAAGTCTATGAATGTAACTATTAAAGGCTGCCATCTTATGAGTATATGGGTGAAGGGAAGAACTATGGATAGTACGTAGTTATTATTAACAGCCATTGTTTAATAATATTCAATTCATTATTATATTCCAAGGGTGAAAGAGGGATATGTTAAAAGTCTATGAATGTAACTATTAAAGGCTGCCATCTTATGAGTATATGGGTGAAGGGAAGAACTATGGGTAGGAAAAATGACGACAGAGACCAACTACGAAGGAATTGCATAACGTGAAGCGCCAATGATCCCGGAAAAGGGCCAAATGCCTAATTTAATCACGGCTAACTAAATCCATGGCGCGATAGGCCTAGAATGTCCTTGTCCTACCAGCTAGCTGCTGGCCTCACATCCACATGTGTCAATCACAGAGGTAGACGATCATCCAGCCAGTTTACAGGTGACATGTGGTCAGCATTTCGGAAACCCCAGCCTATTACAGCTGGTTTTATCAACCTGGAGCCACTATTTATTGTAGCTACCGAAATTCCTCACGATGCCGGGTGGACACCTATCCCATATAGGCCGAAAGTTCATTAGAAAATTCCCCCCATGGAGACCAAGGCGCCAAGGCATCTTGCCTTAACCCTTAACCACGGTTACGCTGTGAAGAAAAATAATTTTTTTATAAGATTCATGATGTGTTTCCGTTGAGGTATTCAAAATTCATCATCATCATCAACATCATCATCACTCCAGGGATTAGGCAATTCCCCGTTCCCACTTCAATAATGCATCAGCCCAACGTCTTCTAGGTCTTCCAACATCACGTCTTCCTCTTGCTTGATAATTTTCTTGTTAACAATGGATATCTCTCCTTACTCATTCCATCCATATGATCAATTTCTGTCTGTAATTCGGTTGTAAAAGTAAAGTGATCCCACAACAGGCCCGGAGGCCCTTGGGGTAGGTAGTAGGAGGTTAAGGCTCCCACTTTTTCTAGACAATCGGCACTTTATGTCAGCCGGGTTGTCAGCCCTGCGTGACGGCCGCCCTTTACCCCCCAGAACAAGCGTCTGGTACTCATTTTCGATAGAGGCTGAGTCGACCCCAGGGCCATAGTGCCGCCATAGGGTTTGGGTCAGTTTAAAAATCCTGACCCCAACGGGACTTGAACCCTCGACCCTCCGGCTTGTAGCTCAGTGCCTTAACCACTGCGCTACGGCGAGCCCCCCTATAATTCGTGACCTTATCCAATAAAGGCTGTACTTTCAATTCTTCTATTATATCCTCATTTCTTATTCTATCAAGTCTTGTACATCCTTTTACTTGTCTTAGGAAATGTCCGTCTCCTCAACTTAATTAATTATGTTTTAAATAATTAATCAAGTTGAGGAGACGGACCTTTCAGGTGAATATTCCAGAATTTTAAAGGAAAACTTTGAGGCCCAAACGGTCCCCCGAAATAATATGACCATCATCTATCTCTATTTCTCGGGTTTTTTACAGCTGCTGGCCGTCTTCCCGTGCCAAACCTCCAAAGCCTACGGTCTCGGGCATCTTCGATGCTTAGCCCTCTAGCTTGCATTACTGTCTTCATGTTTTCCTTCCAAGTTAACTTTGGTCTCCCTCTTTTCTTTTCTGTTCGGATGTCATTCATATAGTTGCTTCGGCCATCGCTCATCTTCCATTCTTAAGACATGCCCTAACCACTTTAATTCCTTCTCCTCAATTCTTTCAATTATGCTTTCTTCTGCTTCCATTATGTTTCTAATTTCCTTATTTTGTGACACGTTCTAATTTAGACTTTCTGGCACTTCTTCGTAAATAATCCATTTCTAGACCTATTAGTCTATTCTTGTAGTACTTATTGATTGTCCATACCTCACTTCCGTACATTGCAACAGATTCCACCAATGTTTTACCAATATATTTTTTTGTGGTCTTTCCAAATATGCTTATCCCACCATATGGAATTTAATGATGATATTATTTTGCTACTCAATTCAATTCTATGTTTTATGTTCTCTTTTCCTATACCTTCGATGTTATCCATAATCATTCCCAAATATTTAGTTTGTTTCACTTGCTTTATTTGGATTCCTTCTTCCAATATTAAATTTTCCCTTTCATTGCTATTTATTGCCAGATATTCAGTTTTTTGTAAATTTACTGTGAGACCCCATGATTCATATGTGTGTTTTCAACCCTTTTATCATGAATTCCATATCAAATTTGTCTTGCGCTTAAAACCAGTTGATCATCGGCAAATTGTAATGTCATCAAAAATCTGTTGCCTATTGGGATCCCCATACCTTTGCAGCCATGGCCGGTCCCAAGCCCGGATGAGAAAGGAGGAGGGGGAGAGAGTAACAACCTCGTTAAAAAAACCAGGGTTCAGTTGGCTCCCTAGCCAGGGTTACGGTGAAGACCTCAACGGCAGAGTCGGCGCAGAAGGAGTCCTTCAACACGGCGGATCTGGCGGAAGAGGCAACCCTATCTCTAAGGGAAATAGAGAAACGCTGCCTTGCGGTGAAGAGGGATCTTCAAAAGGCTATGGGAGGAAAAACCCAGACAGGAATTTTCCTGGTCCTCCAGGTTGGGGGTTTATGCTGTGGGCCAGCTCCCCACACATTAGAAAAAAAAAAACAAATGCTAAAAGACCAAATCAATCAAATATGACCATCATCATCATCATTCATATTTATCTTACATTAAGCTAGGATTAGGGACTCTCCTGGCGCACCACTATCATCATCATCATCGGGACAACGTAAAACTCCGCCTTCCAGGCGCCCCAACCTCAGAAGTGGGTTATAAGTACGCCATGCCAGGAGAGAGAACCAGGAATGTCGAAAGACAACCTGGGGCATTTGCAAAAAAAAAATTAATTTTTGCTCTGTAGTACAAAATTTGTCAGGAGATGGCAGTAGAAGAGACCAAGCCAATGTGTATCATGTTGCTTGTTGAAAAGAGATGGCGCAGCAGTATATATGACTGACCTTGTACGTATCGACACTGTTGACACTTGACACCGGTTCTCTCTGCTTGACACGCCTTTTTGTATTTGTTGTTATTGCATCAGAACCTGAGTGATTTAACAAAGAATGTATTGTGAAAGAGTGAGAATTGCACAATCTAGAACAAAGTATCCTGTATCTGCTGCACATATAAAATTAAAGGTAAGCAAAAAATAATTCAAAGATTGCGACAAGATATATGCAATGCAATAGTCATCTGCCACAGTATTTTTTTTTGCCAAACTTCCTTTATAGATATAGGCTCAATGGCAAATTAGCTCTCCCTTTGGTTTTCCATAGTATATTCTTGTAATACTCTTGCTCTGTGTACCTCTGTCTTTACTAACATTTTGAAGTATTTAAAACATTTTTCAGTGATTCTTTTAATTTTACGACTAACTTGCCCACTAATATAGGTGGACTCCTGGGATAGAATCCCCGGCTGAAGTTTCCATTAAGCACAATGAGAAATTTTTCCTAGTCCCAGACAGACACCATGCACATGTGCCAACAAGGTATCATTTTCAAATTATTTTTCACCATTTTCAATAACTTTACATTTTTTCTAACGATTATTTCAATATATTTTTCTATGATATTTAACTACATACGGCTGCGGTGGACTAGTGGTTATGCTCTTTGCCTCTGGTCCTGAGGGTCGCGGGTTCAACCCGGCCGGGGTCGATGCATTTTTTAGGATGGAAAATCCAAGGAGCAAGTCCTCCAGGAGGGACTTTAAGCCGTGGGTCCGACGATTTTCAGGCTCGTAAAAAATTTGTATTTACATTTTAGAATCAGTTTCCTTTATTCATAAAAATTTTAAACTCTTCATAAGTAATGCCATGAGTGATTTCCAAATTATCGATAAATTCATGACTCACGAAGTGAGGAGTGAATTTATCTAGAGAATTTGGAAATCAAGAGTGGCATTTGTTAGGACTATTTAACGAATAAAATTAAGCTGTTTACTCACAAATCATTATTTAACTATAGTTATTTTTAAATATTTATATATTTAATGTAAATGGCGATGTTTGAAAACAAATGAGAAACAATTGGTATGCTTCATTTCCTTCCTTTGTTCATCACTGCAACCATATCATAATATTATTTATTGCGAAAGGGTCACAATATTGTAAGATTGCACCCTAGTGGAGAAATTTATAACCAACGTTTTAAGTATTAATTAATTTCTGATGTCCCTATTATAAATATGTCAATTACATTTTTCTGGAACGTCATTTCCTGGAAAATAATTTGTTTAAGAAAGTGCAAACAGTGGTTCTTTTTTTTTTTTTTTGTGGTATAATCAATTGTTACAAATCTTTTTACATTATCTCTCTCATATGCTTTTTGTTGACATTCAGGCACTTTATATACAATCTGGTAGCCGTATTTCTTAGGGAGTCGGTCACTGCAAAATAATGCTATGACCTATTCAGAATGTTAAAAGGAGGTGCTTTCTTTATTATGACAAAACTTTAGTTGGTAAATTCTAGGCAAAACACGACTGTGATTGGTTTAAATAAAAAAATAATTGAAATGTGATTGGTCATTGACTCCCATTTGGGGCATGAGTTAAATAGTCAAAATAAATCCAGATTTACATGAACATGAAACTAGAATATCTAATAATATGCACCTAAATTGTCACAGGCTTACCAGAAGTATTAACAGCCTATCACAAGTAGTAATCTAATATCTCCCTTTACAATGTTAAACTTCTTACAAGCAGAAAATTAAGCCTTGTTTTAAAGAACATTTTATTGTCTTACGTACCATTAAGTGTGGGTGAATACATACATTTAAAAATTGTAAGTGATTTGAATTACAACTCTCCATATTTTCTTGTGAAAGTGCTGCCCCTTGGTATTATGGTGTATTTTAATTGCAATCTAAATTCATCATCATCATCATCCATGCAAGTATTAGGCCGTGTGGCCTGTTTACGGTCTCAAAGAGGAATTTTCCATCCAGCGCTTTTTTGGACGTCCCAGCGATCTTTTGCCTTGTGGGCAGTAGTGAAATATGGCTTTTGGAATTCTATGAGACGGCATTCGTTTGAAGATGGACTTTCAGTTGTTCTGGTAGTTTTGTATATGGTGAAGAATGGGTTCTACATCCAACTCTTCCATAATTTCCTCATTTCTTTTATGGTCCCACTTTGTGTTAGCCTGCATGTACGGCGCATAAACGCATTTTTTTGCTGTTATTGGGCTTTCCTCTCTCCTTCGCATTGTCCATGCTTCACTACCATATCTTATTACTGGTCTTCGAGAACCTAATAAACCCGTAATCTTGGTGTTCTTGCTGTACTAAAGATGGTTTTCATTATACTGTTTAAATATCGTATCTAAATTAGTTTCATTATATATTTATGTATGTATGTGTGATATTTTATATTAATGTTTATGTCAGATTGTAATCTGGACACATCCTAAAGCATCTGTGATGCCCTAATGGATGTTAAAATAAAATAAAATGAACATTCCTTTAAGAGTTAGCAATCTGTTTTAACCACTATATTTGCAAGATCACAAGTCTATAATAACACATTATTAGGTTTATATTTTTTTCATATTTTTTCATACTTTATTCTGTTAAAAAAGCTATAAATATATTCCTCATATTCTATCAACAATAAAAAAATGTAAAAAAAGTTGTCTAGTTAGCACATGATGTAAAAAATGTTGAGTTATAAATAACTGTAATATGTTGTGTTACGTTACAGAATGGCAAAACCACACCCAAACCATCTCTCTAATGTTTGCATGAATGAACTGGAGTGCAGAGTGACAGAGGTTGAGAAACAACTAGATGAGGAACGTGAACTGAGGAGTGCATTAGAGGGAAAAGTATCAAAACTGATTGAAGGACACAAGTCCTGTGGAAATAACAATTTATGTTGTAATATTGATAAAGTGCTCGAGAAAGAAAGATCTTTACTATTAACAGCTGTGGGGAATGTTCAAGCACTGAACACTGAACTTAATAAAGAAAATGAATTAAGATTAAGAGCTGAAGAGAATGTTCAAGCACTGAACACAGAACTTAACAAAGAAAGGGAATTAAGATTAAGAACTGAAGAGAATGTTCAAAACACTGAACTTAACAAAGAAGGGAATTAAGATTAAGAACTGAAGAGAAAGGGGAATTAAGATTAAGAACTGAAGAGAATGTTCAAACACTGAACTTAACAAAGAAAGGGAATTAAGATTAAGAACTGAAGAGAATGTTCAAGCTCTGAACACAGAACTTAACAAAGAAAGCGAATTAAGATTAAAAGCTGAAGAGAATGTTCAAGCTCTGAACACAGAACTTAATAAAGAAAATGAATTAAGATTAAGAGCTGAAGAGAATGTTCAAGCACTGAACACAGAACTTAATAAAGAAATGAATAAGAATAAAGAGCTGAAGAGATGTTCAAGCTCTGAACACAGAACTTAATAAAGAAAATGAATTAAGATTAAGAGCTGAAGAGAATGTTCAAGCACTGAACACAGAACTTAATAAAGAAAATAAATTAAGATTAAGAGCTGAAGAGAATGTTCAAGCACTGAACACAGAACTTAATAAGAAAATGAATTAAGATTAAGAGCTGAAGAGAATGTTCAAGCTCTGAACACAGAACTTAAACAAAGAAGGGAATTAAGATAAGAACTGAAGAGAATGTTCAAGCTCTGAACACAGAACTTAACAAAGAAAGGAAATTAAGATTAAGAGCTGAAGACAATGTTCAAGTAATAAACCAAGAACTTAATAAAGAAATGGAATTAAGATTAAGAGCTGTTCAATTAATAAACAAAGAACTTAATAAAGAGAAGGAATTCAGGTTAAAGGTTGAGAAAAGACTGACAGGAAAGAAAAGGTGACAAAATTCACAAGGAAAAGAAGACTGAGCTGTTGGTAAGTGCAATACATACCATTTCAAGCTGATAGAAAGAATGTATAACAAATACCACATGTACTTGTATGGAAAATGTGTGCGTGCATGTGTATGTATGTATGTATGTATGTATGTATGTATGTATGTATGTATGTATGTATTACCCATCCAAGTGTTTTGTGCAGGCGGAAAATATGTTAACTAACAAACCGTCTTTCTCTTTCTATTCCTTACTATGTTACCACTTCCTGTCCTCCGTATTATGTTCTTTGATTTGCAGGTAGAGAGCTGACAAATACTATGTGTTTTAATGATCCGTCGTTCTGCGCGGTCAGTGGTAGAATGACTAACTTGACAACCCTGTTACTTTTGGGGTTACGTCTAGGTATGAGCTGTCCCTTCCTTGTCCTTCTCATTACATGTTGCCACTTGTGATTTATTGCGAGGCTGGTAACAGAGTGACAACCAATACTGTGATTTTAAATGATCCGACCACTTGAGCATTCCGTGCTTAAAATGGCTAATTTCACAACCATGTTAAGATCTTTCGCACGTGTTTAGAGATTTCCCCCCCACATTTGAAGTTGAAAAATTTCAATACGTGATCAGATGTACAGTTTTCTCCTACATCCCTTCCACAGATTCAGTAGATCGGCGACACTAGCGCTAAAAACTCTTCCCCTCCGCCCGTGAACAAGTTAACTGGGATGTGTAATATGTATGTATGTGTTTACACATGTGTAAATGCAAGTGTGTGTTTTGACTAGTAAGTCATGTTGAGAGATAAATGTAACTGTTAAAGCTATTATATTTGAAGAGAAACATTTTTCAGTAAGAAGTGTTAAATAATCAATTGAGTTGATGTTTACTTGATAAAAATCCATATTTACTAATTAAATAAAAATAAAACTTAGTTTTATTTGATTTTCATATTTATTAAGATATAATTCAGTGACAGCTGTTTCGGTACACTGTGACAATGTCTATATAGGACAAACTGGTAGACCTTTTATCTCTCGGATAAAGTAACACATGAGAGCATATAACAGAAATTTAGAATATTCAAAATATGCTAACCACCTATTCCAATTTAATCATTGTTTCGATCCAAATTTTGAAATTTTACATGTCTGTGATAAGGGTAAGATGTTGGATCTTTTGGAGGCTGTAGAAATAAATAAATTGAAAAGTAGTAATAAACTGTTAAATTCTCAACTTGATTTGAATGAATCACCTTTGTTAAAATTAAAAATTTTAATAAATTATTGTTGTATTGTTGCTTAGATCAGTTGATATGTACTATAATAACACAATTCACAATTTAATATGTCTGAAGAAGGTACAGTGGACCGAAACAGCTGTCACTGAATTATATCTTAATAAATATGAAAATCAAATAAGACTAAGTTTTATTTTTATTTAATTAGTAAAGAAGTGTTAAATTAATAACAAAACATGTTAAAGCTATGTTACATAAGTATAACTGCTGTGTTACAGATACGAGTGCTACAGCATGTAGGTGATAGAACCAATCTTTTGGCAGATGCAGCTTACCGTGGTGATCTGTTAGTAGTGCAAACTTCTGGAGGAACAAGCCTCTACCTCACTCACAACCCCTAGGGATAGAGGAAAGTCCCACCACACCAATACACGAGGCTGTGAGAGGAAAACAGATTGAGGTGTGCCGAGTGCTATGTGCAGCAGCCACCACATTTCATACAAACAAGTGACATCCTGTGCTATGCTGCCAGGTGCAGTACAGCAGATGTGTGTAAAGTGCTTATAGACAGTGGTGCAAGTGTGAATGCCGAGGATGAAGATAGTAACACACCACTTCACTTAGCAGCACAGTACCAAGACCAGATGTATGTAAACTTCTTATATACAGTGGTGCCAATGTCGCGGCAAAGAATAACAATGGTTATACACCACTTCATATAGCAGTACTTTGCCAGGGCACAGATATGTGGTAAATGCTTATAGAAAGTGGTGCCAGTGTTAATGCTAAGTGTAACACTGATAATACACCACCTCACTTAGCCGCACGTGAAGGCATGTTGCAGATAGTAGAGTTACTCACTCAGTGTGGATCTCATATAAACATCAAGGATAGGTTTAATCGCACTGCACTACAACTGGCACAGCAGTATAATCACACATCTGTGGTACATTATTTACGGCAGTAGCAGTGCTTTGCCAGGGCACAGATGTGTGGTAAATGCTTATAGAAAGTGGCGCCAGTGTTAATGCCAAGTGCAACACTGATAATACACCACTTCACTTAGCCACACGTGAAGGCATGTTGCAGATAGTAGAGTTACTCACTCAGTGTGGATCTCATATAAACATCAAGGATAGGTTTAATCGCATCGCACTACAACTGGCACATCTGTGGTACATTATTTACGGCAGTAACAGTGCTTTGCCAGGGCACAGATGTGTGTAAAATGCTTATAGAAAGTGGTGCCAGTGTTAATGCCAAGTGTAACACTGATATACACCACTTCACTTAGCAGCATGTGAAGGCATGTTGCAGATAGTAGAGTTACTCACTCAGTGTGGATCTCATATAAACATCAAGGATAGGTTTAATCGCATCGCACTACAACTGGCACATCTGTGGTACATTATTTACGGCAGTAACAGTGCTTTTGCCAGGGCACAGATGTGTGTAAAATGCTTATAGAAAGTGGTGCCAGTGTTAATGCCAAGTGTAACACTGATAATACACCACTTCACTTAGCAGCATGTGAAGGCATGTTGCAGATAGTAGAGTTACTCACTCAGTGTGGATCTCATATAAACATCAAGGATAGGTTTAATCGCACTGCACTACAACTGGCACATCTGTGGTACATTATTTACGGCAGTAGCAGTGCTTTGCCAGGGCACAGATGTGTGGTAAATGCTTATAGAAAGTGGTGCCAGTGTTAATGCCAAGTGTAACACTGATAATACACCACTTCACTTAGCCGCATGTGAAGGCATGTTGCAGATAGTAGAGTACTCACTCAGTGTGGATCTCATATAAACATCAAGGATAGGTTTAATCGCACCGCACACAAACTGGCACAGCAGTATAATCACACTTCTGTGGTACATTATTTACGGCAGTAGCAGTGCTTTGCCAGGGAACAGATGTGTGGTAAATGCTTATAGAAAGTGGTGCCAGTGTTAATGCCAAGTGTAACACTGATAATACACCACTTCACTTAGCCGCACGTGAAGGCATGTTGCAGATAGTAAGTTACTCACTCAGTGTGGATCTCATATAAACATCAAGGATAGGTTTAATCGCACCGCACTACAACTGGCACAGCAGTATAATCACACTTCTGTGGTACATTATTTACGGCAGTAGCAGTGCTTTGCCAGGGAACAGATGTGTGGTAAATGCTTATAGAAAGTGGTGCCAGTGTTAATGCCAAGTGTAACACCGATAATACACCACTTCACTTAGCCGCACGTGAAGGCATGTTGCAGATAGTAGAGTTACTCACTCAGTGTGGATCTCATCTAAACATCAAGGATAGGTTTAATCGCACCGCACTACAACTGGCACATCTGTGGTACATTATTTACGGCAGTAGCAGTGCTCTGCCAGGGCACAGATGTGTGGTAAATGCTTATAGACAGTGGTGCCAGTGTTAATGCCAAGTGTAACACCGATAATACACCACTTCACTTAGCCGCACATGAAGGCATGTTGCATATAGTAGAGTTACTCATTCAGTGTGGATCTCATATAAACATCAAGGATAGGTTTAATCGCACCGCACTACAACTGGCACATCTGTGGTACATTACTTACGGCAGTAGCAGTGCTTTGCCAGGGCACAGATGTGTGGTAAATGCTTATAGAAAGTGGTGCCAGTGTTAATGCCAAGTGTAACACCGATAATACACCACTTCACTTAACTGCACGTGAAGGCATGTTGCAGATAGTAGAGTTACTCACTCTGTTTGGATCTCATATAAACATCAAGGATAGGTTTAATCGCACCGCACTACAACTGGCACAGCAGTATAATTGCACATCTGTGGTACATTATTTACAGCAGTAGCAGTGCTTTGCCAGGGCACAGATGTGTGGTAAATGCTTATAGAAGTGGTGCCAGTGTTAATGCCAAGTGTAACACGATAATACACCACTTCACTTAACTGCACGTGAAGGCATGTTGCAGATAGTAGAGTTACTCACTCTGTTTGGATCTCATATAAACATCAAGGATAGGTTTAATCGCACCGCACTACAACTGGCACAGCAGTATAATTGCACATCTGTGGTACATTATTTACGGCAGTAGCAGTGCTTTGCCAGGGCACAGATGTGTGGTAAATGCTTATAGAAAGTGGTGCCAGTGTTAATGCCAAGTGTAACACCGATAATACACCACTTCACTTAACTGCACGTGAAGGCATGTTGCAGATAGTAGAGTTACTCACTCTGTTTGGATCTCATATAAACATCAAGGATAGGTTTAATCGCACCGCACTACAACTGGCACAGCAGTATAATTGCACATCTGTGGTACATTATTTACGGCAGTAGCAGTGCTTTGCCAGGGCACAGATGTGTGGTAAATGCTTATAGAAAGTGGTGCCAGTGTTAATGCCAAGTGTAACACCGATAATACACCACTTCACTTAACTGCACGTGAAGGCATGTTGCAGATAGTAGAGTTACTCACTCTGTTTGGATCTCATATAAACATCAAGGATAGGTTTAATCGCACCGCACTACAACTGGCACAGCAGTATAATCGCACATCTGTGGTACATTATTTACGGCAGTAGCAGTGCTTTGCCAGGGCACAGATGTGTGGTAAATGCTTATAGACAGTGGTGCCAGTGTTAATGCCAAGTGTAACACCGATAATACACACACTTCACTTAACTGCACGTGAAGGCATGTTGCAGATAGTAGAGTTACTCACTCTGTTTGGATCTCATATAAACATCAAGGATAGGTTTAATCGCACCGCACTACAACTGGCACATCTGTGGTACATTATTTACGGCAGTAGCAGTGCTTTGCCAGGGCACAGATGTGTGGTAAATGCTTATAGACAGTGGTGCCAGTGTTAATGCCAAGTGTAACACCGATAATATACCACTTCACTTAACTGCACGTGAAGGCATGTTGCAGATAGTAGAGTTACTCACTCTGTTGGATCTCATATAAACATCAAGGATAGGTTTAATCGCACCGCACTACAACTGCACATCACATCTGTGGTACATTATTTACGGCAGTAGCAGTGCTTTGCCAGGGCACAGATGTGTGGTAAATGCTTATAGACAGTGGTGCCAGTGTTAATGCCAAGTGTAACACCGATAATACACCACTTCACTTAACTGCACGTGAAGGCATGTTGCAGATAGTAGAGTTACTCACTCTGTTTGGATCTCATATAAACATCAAGGATAGGTTTAATCGCACCGCACTACAACTGGCACAGCAGTATAATCGCACATCTGTGGTACATTATTTACGGCAGTAGCAGTGCTTTGCCAGGGCACAGATGTGTGGTAAATGCTTATAGAAAGTGGTGCCAGTGTTAATGCCAAGTGTAACACTGATAATACACCACTTCACTTAGTGATCGAAGATACAGCCTTACTACTGAACATTTGGAACAGTACCTCATCGTTTCTGTTTACAATAGCAGCAAAATATAGAATATTTTGTGAACAACTTTTGCCTGTTAGTGATTGATAATTTATCATTTATCAGTGATAAATGATATTAATAAATAGATCATAAAAAACTAATTATTATGTCAATTTACAAATAAAATATCTAATAAAGTAATAATTATTATGTTTTTATTTATTATTTGGTACTGCATATATATTGACATTTTTCATTCATATTTTAAGCATTTTTCATGCATATTTTGAGCTGTTATATTGCATATAATCCGGTCTCTAATTGTTATTGTATAGCTGGCTTAACTTGGCAGAGAGAGAGATGGAGATATAAGGATAGATCGTTGATCACTTTATACCGGATATACAAAAAAAAAGAACCCACCCTGTTGTCAGTTTCCCTCTCCCCCGCTTTCCCCTATTAACATCTGGTGAAGAATAACCGACAACATTGGTGCGAGTGTGAGAGGTGAGTACAATTGTCTCATTCTACAAATTTCTCGTAAAGTTAAACCAGATAGACTATAGTATTACACTCGAGAAAGTCCAGGAGGGAATGGGAAGGATATCGTTAAGAAATGTAATCATCATCTTCAAGGTATGGGTCTGTTGGATTGTTGTGCTCCTTCCAATGCACAATATGCTGTATGTCGTCCTTCCAACGTCATTTTGGTCTTGCTAAATTTATTCGCCCTTCAGGTTTATAATGAAGCATCTGTTTTGATAACGATTATTCGACTTTCTTTGTAGACCTACATGTTCAAAACCATTTACATTTGTATAATCTCTCGTTTATATTATATATTTGTAATTCGTCTCTGATATCTTGACTTCTCTTTTGATCTCGTAAAGATACACCTTCAATGGATATCAGAAATCTCATTTCTATTGTCTCAATTTTATTTTTATTAGAGATCGTTAAAGGCCAAGTCTCCGACCCGTATGTTAACGTTGGAACGGCTACTGTTTTGTAAAATTTCAGTTGAGTTTCCCTTGTGGTCTTATTTCTCAAATATCTCCTTATTGAACCACATACCTGTTGAAATTTCCTTAATTTCTTCTCAAAATATTTCACACTGGTTTAAGTGCAGTTTTTCCTGAGTTTTTATTAATATTGCATTTGACTTGTAATGAAAAAGTTTTATAACAAAATAAATAGTTTGTTTAATAATTCACAGTAAACTCGAGTAACAGAGCTCCTTATTTCTCTGAAAAGAAAAGTATTTAACCTCTCCCCAAAAGAAGAACTAAATCGAATTAATAAATATGCTCCTGCTGTAACAACGGTAGAGGAATGGACTAAACTGCTTCACCAATTAAATTCCATAAATGTTTCAACATTAAAGTAGCTACTGCGATATAATTCTTTCATATAACAACAGATGGGTACTTTTCAAGGAAGTCTGTTAACAGTTTCGTTCTTCGTTTGCATGTTTATAATATGTATATATATATATTATATATATATATATATATATATATATATATATATATATGTTACAGTAAAAGTAATAAACTGGTGATTATATATAATAAAAGGTGATTATGCATAATCACCAATGATGCCGGTAAATGTGATAAATTATTGAAAATTTATCAAATTAACCGGTTTGTTTGCATAATTCCCAACTCGTAATGGTAAATGTGCACCGCACCCCGCCGCGCAACTTACCGCGCACCGCACCCCGCCGCGCATCTTACCGCGCAGCGCACTAAGCATTCCGCCGCGCACCGCACCGCACCACGCCGCGCATCTTACCGCGCAGCGCACTACGCATCCCGCCGCGCACCGCACCGCACCTTCGCACCTAACCGCGCACCGCACGGCGCATCTTACCGCGCACCGCACCACGCACCCCGCCGCGCAACTTACCGCGCACCGCACCATGCACCCCGCCGCGCACTTTACCGCGCATCGCACCTTACCGCGAACCGCACCACGCACCCCGCCGCGCATCTTACCGCGCAGCGCACTACGCATCCCGCCGCGCACCGCACCGTACACCTCACCGCGCACCGCACCGCACCTTACCGCACGGCGCACCGCACCACGCACCCCGCCGCGCATCTTACCGCGCAGCGCACTACGCATCCCGCCGCGCACCGCACCGCACCTCGCACCTTACCGCGCACCGCACGGCGCATCTTACCGCGCACACGCACCACGCACCCCGCCGCGCATCTTACCGCGCAGCGCACTACGCATCCCGCCGCGCACCGCACCGTACACCTCACGCGCACCGCACCGCACCTCGCACCTTACCGCGCACTGCATCCCGCCGCGCACCGCACAGCGCACCTTACCGCACCACGCACCCCGCCGCGCACGTCACCATGCACCCGCCGCGCACTTTACCGCGCACCGCACCTCGCACCTTACCGTGAACCGCACCACGCACCCCGCCGTGCACCGCACCTCGCACCTTACCGCAAACCGCACCACGCACCCCGCCGCGCACCTTACCGCGAACCGCACCACGCACCCCGCCGCGCATCTTACCGCGCAATGCACTACGCATCCCGCCGCGCACCGCACCGTACACCTCACCGCGCACCTTACCGCACGGCGCACCTTACCGCGCACCGCACCACGCAGCCAGCCGAGCATCTTACCGCGCAGCGCACTACGCATCCCGCCGCGCACCGTATACCTCACCGCGCACCGCACCGCACCACGCACCTTACCGCACGGCGCACCTTACCGCGAATCGCACCCCGCCGCGCACCTTACCGCGCACCGCACCACGCACCCCGCCGCGCATCTTACCGCGCAGCGCACTACGCATCCCGCCGCGCACCGCATCGTACACCTCACCGCGCACCGCACCGCACCGTACACCTCACGGCGCACCTTACCGCGCACCGCACCACGCACCCGCCGCGCACCGCACCACGCACCCCGCCGCGCATCTTACCGCGCAGCGCACTACGCATCCCGCCGCGCACCGCACCGTACACCTCACCGCGCACCGCCACCGCACCTTACTGTCGCTCACACCTCACCACTCATCCACCTGATCATCTTAACCGCGCAAGCGCACTACGCATCCCGCAGAGCACCGAACAGCCTTATACCTTCACCGCGCACCGCACTTCCGCCACCACGCACCTTACCGCACGGCGCACCTCTAACCGGCGACACACGCCCCCCGCCGCTCACCGTGTCACCACGCACACACCCCTCCGCGCATCTTTACCGCTGCAGCGCACTACTCATCCCGCCGCGCACCGCATCGTACACATCACCTCTCCCCGCAAACCGCACCGTAAACCTCACGGCGCACCTTACCGCGAAAACCGCACCACGCATCCCCGCCGCGCATCTTAACCTGTGCGCAGCGCAGTCCGCATTCCAGCCGCGCACCGCACCGTACCACCTCACCGCGCCACCGGCATCGCACCTTACCGCGCACCGCACCACGCACCCCGCCGCGCATCTTACCCGCGCAGCGCACTACGTATCCCGCCGCGCACCGCAACCGTACACCTCAACCGCGCACCGCACCGCAGACCACGCCCCCCGCCGCGCATCTTCCCGCGCACGGCACTACGCATCCCGCCGCGCACCAGCACCGTCCACCCTCAACCGCGCACCTCATCCTCCACCTAACCGCGCAACCGCACCACGCAACCCGCCGCGCCTCTTACCGCGCAGCGCACTACGCATCCCGCCGCGCACCGTACACCTCACGGCGCACCTTACCGCGAACCGCACCGCATCGCACACCTCACCGCACCGCACCTAGCACTCCACATTACATTACATTACATTACATTACACTATACTATTACTATATTATATCATATGGCCATCATCATCATCCTTCACCGTTGTGGACAGCAACGGGGAAGCTCGCCACACCTACACAATTCCCTAGTAAAGCGTCAGAGCTAATAGCATGAAAATGCTATGACTGCAGTGAAAAGGACCTGCCTTCGGTGCAGAATTAAACTATGGATGGATATATATAATAGTTTTCGTTTTTTGTTTTGCTTATGTATATACACTGCTCAAAACAATTAGAGGAACACTTGTAATAAATTGAATAAGTAATTGTTTTTTAAAGCTGTGATGCTGAAAGTTGGACAATATGTAAATTGAATTATTAATTTTATCATTGGATACACATTTTAAAGATCCATGGCCTAAATACATAGAAATTACCTCAAATAAGAAATATAGAGATTTTTTTTATTTTGGAAGGCACTGGCCACTTCTAATTGGTAAGCTTCCTGATGTTGCTATAGTGACGAATGTTGATTATTGCCTTGTTTACTGAAGTCTCTGACAAAATGAGGCATTTAAATGAGTTTGGAGTGTATCATGCTCTACATCTTTTACGACAAGGTCAATCTCTGCGACAAGTGGCTAGAGAGCTTGGGGTTTCTCCTTCCATGGTGTCAGGTTACGCAACAGGCACAGAGAGACAGGTCAGTATCGTAGAAGACGTGGCCAGGGCCGTAAATTTAAAACAAGCCCCCAGGATGACAGATACGTTGTTCTTTCTGCTCTTCGACAGCGTACAAAAACTGCAAAAGACCTGCAGAATGACCTTCATATGGCTCCCGGAATCCGGGTTTCAGACCAAACCATAAGGAACAGATTAAGGAAAGAGAATATTCGTCCAAAAAGGCCCGTTAAAAAACCACGCTTAACAAATGGGCATAAAGCAGCAAGACGTACGTATGCTGAAAACCATGGTGATTGGAACCTGAACCAGTGGGAGTCTGTGCTCTTCTCGGACGAATCCAGGTATCGTCTTACACGTTGTGATGGTCGATTGAGGGTGTGGGGACGGCCAGGAGAAAGATTTTTCTGCAGAGGCTGTACAGGAAATTGATAGATTCGGAGGAGGTTCCATAATGGTGTGGGCCGGAGTTATGTACAACAATCGTACGGACCTTGTACTTGTTCCCCAGCGACTGAATGCTGTCCGGTATATCGAGCACGTTCTGGAAGAGCATGTAGTACCTGCTGCCATTGGAGTAGGCCCTGAATTTCTGTTTATGCAGGATAATGCCAGGGCACATTCTGCGGCTGTCACCAGGGATTTCCTGAGGAGGAATGAAATTGAGGTAATGGAGTGGCCAGCGGTCATCCCAGACCTCAACCCTATTGAACACTTGTGGGATCTTCTAGACAGGAAGGTCAGGAACCGACATCAAGTTCCACAAACTCTGCAGCAACTTGGAGATGCTCTGAAGGAGGAATGGGAGAATATCCCGCAAGAGGAAATCCAGAATCTTATTGGCAGCATGCCACGAAGGTGCCAAACTGTCATCGAATGTCGTGGAGGCCATACACGATACTAACTCTATATAACGAGTGTTAACTTTGAAAAATAAGCACAAGATTCAATTGCTTACATAGCGGAATTATTTGAAAAGTTAATTGTCAGCGTTATTCTTTTGTTTTTACTGACATGAGCAATAAATAAATAACCACAAATAATGTACTTTATTAATTTCATGTTTGTACCTTTATCCAATGAAAAAATATTTGCATATTTCATAGTGTTCCTCTAATTGTTTTTAGCAGTGTATATATAAAGTAGCGGAAAAACAATATTTTTTTTTCATATAAGCACAGCGATATAAATTTTGTAATGATTTAAATAATCTACTAGATTTAATGGCAGTTGAAAAAGTCACTGATGAAGTGAAGTCAGCTGTGTGAATAACTACGCGCGCGACCTTGGTCGTGAGAGGAACTATTCATTCCACCGAAAAAGTAATTACTTGAAATTAATCCTTATTACGTGAATAATATCCTGTATATTTTTTTTTCGATTTCATTTTATGATGTGTACTGCAGTAAACCGCCATATAATAGAAAATTCACACCAAAAATAAAAATATCCTAATAATAAAACTAACACCCTTCAACTAAATTATATCACCTATATAAATTTGATTGAAACAAATTTTTGAGGTTTACTGTTTCAGAAATATTAGTCAGTAAACGTTTTAGTTTATCATATTTACGATAATTTTAGATCATCATAAGTACGAACCTATAAATTATAAAAATTATTTTTTTTATATTAATACGTTTACAATGGAGATCTGAGCCAGTTTTACAATATTTTGAGATATGCCTTTTTAATATTCAAAACCTTGTTGTTCAGTTTATAGTGTTATTCAACTTTCTTTTTTCTTTTCTATACTTCTTCTTCTTCTTCTACAACAAGGTTTAGGCTATGCAGCCTGTTCCGGCGAAGTTAACCCTTAAATTCGTAATGTATCCTTTTGGATACATCAGTTGGTACAATTAATTTAATATTTTAAATACATCAGAAGAAAACGAACAAAAATAAACCACTTAAATGTGTTTGTAATTATACAATATACCTAATAATAACAGTTTCACAAGATTCCGTTTTCACTGCGGTCCGCCACATTCAAATATCTAAGAGAATAAATTTGTGTTTTGCCAATTTAAGGGTTAAAAGTGGAGTCCATCTTCTACGTGGTCGGCCAACATCTCTTGTTCCTCTGGGATTATACAGGAAGGTTCTTTTTGGTATTCTTTTCGTTGTTCATTCTCATTAAGTGTTCTGTCCATTTCTTATTATTTTCGCTGATTTTATCTTCAATTTTATATATATTTAATTCTTCTCGTATAATTTCATTCCTTATTCTATCCGCTCATGTGCATCCTTTCACATTACGTAAAAAACAGCATTTCCGCAGTTCTGTATCCTGCTTTTTATCCTTGATTTCATTATCCAATTTTCACTTCCATACAACAACAAAGGAACAGCCATTGTTTTATATAATTTAAGTTTCGTATATTTCCTTGTTTTCTATATTTAATTGATAAATTATTTCCCTACAACAATGGCAACTAAAACAGCATTATGAAAAATGGGGACTTTATATAAACATTGAGAAAACTAAATACCTGTGTATAGGAGAAGAAATGGAAAATATAAATTTCAACAATAATAATAATACTTTATTTATTCTGGCAGAGTTAAGGCCATAAGGTCCTCTCTTCCGCTCAACCAGCACAAATACAAATAAATATTTGACAAATATAGATATACACTATACTAATTATAAACAGTTAAAGATACAATAAATGTAGCAATGTAAATGTCATGTACAAACAACATTTTATACGATAATAACAATAATGATACGATAATAATAATAATAATAATAATAATAATAATAATAATAATAATAATAATAATATAAATATGATACATTATACGGGAAACACCAATTAATATATACATCTTACACTGGATAATAATGAAGTCGAGTTTAGAGCAAATATAAATTTAGATTTCTTTTAAAAGATGTCAATGTCCGGCAAATGGAGAAGAACTAAAACCTAGTATTGAATGCACTTATTTAGGAACAAAATTAGACCATTCAGGCGATAACACAGTGGAAATTAAAAATGGAATCGCACAAACAAAACAAGCAATAAATTCTTTAAACTCTGTTTGGTGGAGCAAAAATATTACAAAAAATAGAAAATTACAAATATATCAAACCATAATTCAGAGCATTTTAACATATGGTGCTGAAGTCTGACAAATCCCTACCAGGGAAATGAAAATAATTTTAAGTACAGAAATGGATGTTTTAAGAAGATCAGCTGGAAAATCTAGAATGGATAGAATACGAAATAAAGAAATAAGGGAAATTATGGGTGTACAAGAGGAGCCGGACATCATAGGCATCATAGAAAAGAAAAGATTACAGTGGTATGGCCATGTCAAAAGAATGCCAGAACAAAGATTGCCTAAAATTGTTATGGAATGGATCCCAATGGAAAGGAGGAAGAGAGAAAGACCGAAGAAAACTTGGATAGAAGGGGTACAAGCAAGCTATGAATATCAGAGGAATGGAGGAAGATCAATGGATGGACAGAGAGGAATGGCGTTTGGTTTCCGGAAGACGGCGGCAGCTACCATGATACCGGATGATGATGATGAAGATGATGATGATGATGATGATGATGATGATGATAAATGTATTCACTATTTTAGGGATACATAAAATGAAAATAATAATTTGCAAGATTTTTTTTTTTTTTTGCTGTCCGATTTGATATTCTTCTTGGGAATCTGTCTTCTGTCATTCTTTTTTGTCATTTGACCATATTATTTTAATTTTTGTTTTTTATGAAAATTACAATTGAAGTTTGAACAACAACAATAATAGTAATGATAATAATAATAATAATAATAATAATAAATAATAATAATAACACTTATAATAAAAATGCATATCTTTCCATACAAATTACGACACTATAACACTATAATTGTCCACCGTTGTGGTCTCGAGGGTAGCGTGCTGCCTTGTCACGCAACGGGCCCGGGTTCGATCCCCGGTCGGGGCAGTTTTTCTGGGTGAGGTTTTTAATCGGGGTTTTTCCTCACCTGTAAGACAAATGTCAGGAAAACTTTAAGGCCCAAACGGTCCCCGAAAATAATATGGCCATCATCGTCATCCTTCACTGGTGTGGTAAGCAACGGAAAGCTACCACACCTACACAATTCCCTAGTAAAGCTGCAAGCATAGCATGAAAATGCTATGATTGCAGTGAAGGACCTGCCTTCGGGCAGAATTACTATGGATGGATGGAACACTATAATTAAAACAGAGCGCCTTTATGGAGCAGAAACATTAATTTTGAACAGAAAAAAATATATCGAAAATATAGTGAAAAAATAATGCAAAATTATAAGAAAAGTTTTAGGTCCACAAGTCTTAGGTGTAGCATTTAGACTCAGAAGTAAAAAGGAAATAAAAATATATACAGACATTCACAATGATATTAGAAAACGAAGGTTACAATTTTATGGCCATATTAAACGAATGAACTCAAATAGGCTTACAAAACAGATAATGGAATTCTACGAAAACAGAAGTAAAGCTCCAGTGGATACTATGAAGTGGATTGATGAAGTCAAAAAGGACTTAAAATTGGCAGGAATTACTAAAGAAGATATCCCAAACAGAGATATATTTAGAATAAGGTGAATAAGTGGCAAGTTGACCAGGAGGACAAACCGAAGAAAAAAAACTGGAACAACTTGGACAGATGATAGAAAACAAGCTCATAGCAAAAGAATGAAAGAAATCTGGGCTCAAAGGAAACGCCTCTAAGTACTTTGCGTAGTCCTACACGGGCTCATCCGCATTCAATTTTTTTTTTTATTATTCCTACTTTTACAATGAATATACATTTTTCCGGTACCCATGTTCACAGTTAACTACACATTTGTTTCAACACATTTTTCCATTCTTGTCTGTTCATCCATATATCTTCTTCTATTTCCCATTCCCTCTTAGCTTCATTGATTCCCTGAATCCACGTAATAGTTGGTCTACCCTTCTTTTTCCTTCCCTGTGGTTCCCAATCCATTATTATCTTAGGTAGTCTTCCTTCTTCCATCCTTCTAATGTGTCCGTACCAATTTAATTGTTTCTTCTTTATAAAATCTAATATTGAATATTGTACCTGCATTTTTTCTTTTATATATGAATTTCTGATTTTATACTTCCTGGATATTCTTGCAGCACGTCTCCAGTAGTCCTTTTCAGTGGCGAGCAATTTTTTTTTTTCATTTGTGCATTAAGGCTCACACATCAGCTCCATAGGTAATAATGCTTCTGATTATTGTATTAAAAATATTTTTTTTTGTTTCTTTCAAGATATGTTTGTCCCATACTATTCCATTTAGGGCAGATATAGCATACTTTCCTATATTGATCCTGTTTCTTATCTCTGTTTCTTGTTTCCATCTTTAGTAATTTTAATTCCCAAATACTTATATTCTTCAGTGCATTTAATTAATAATAATAATAATAATAATAATCCACAATAGCTATACTAACACGTTGGCTGTTAGTTTATGCTGATGATGTAGTACATTGGCCGATAGCAAGGAGATACTAAAGGACAATATGCACACACTAATGAGTAACACTAAGAAATTAGGACTGGAAGTAAATATCAATAAAACTAAATATATGGTCACACGTAGAAATACATTATATAATGGAATGGACAGCTAATGACAAATGAGGGAAATTTCCAGAGAGTGGCTGAATTCAAATACCTAGGAACAATAATCAACAAATAGGAATGAGATGCACAAGGAAATTAAACATAGGCTCAATTCTGGAAATGCGTGCTATTATGCAATGCAGAGCTCTTGATGTCCCAACTCCTTTCAAAAAACGTTAAAACTGAAAATATATAAAACTATTATTCTACCAGTTATATTATATGGGTGCGAAACATGGACTCTTACTTAAGAGAGGGAAGGAGATTACAAGTATTTGAGAATAAAGTTCTTAGGAAAATTTTTGGACCAAAGAGAGATGAACAGACAGGTGAATGGAGAAGATTACATAACAATGAACTACAAGGTCTATATAGGAAGCCAGATATAATAAGAATAGTTTCCACTGGAAAATATGTCAGAATCCGTCATACCACGACCCGAAGGAGGACTGCAGATGTAAGCTTTGCGACGAGCCATGCTCCAGGTACCACCTAATGAAATGCCAAAGCAGAACTCAGCCTCTCACTAAAATTACAAAAGACTGGTGAAAACTCTAAATGTACACATTGTGTTTAATAAAATCAATTAAATAAGAACAGTTAAGTATCGTAGACTGCGATAGGCAGGACATGTGGCACGTATGGAGAATGAAAGACGTGCATGGAAGCTTCTTGTAGGAAAGCCAGAGGGAAAACGCCCAGTTGGTAGACCAAGAATGTGGTGGAAGAATAACATTAGAAGTAGATTATACAGGGAATGATTGGAAAGCATTAGCTCAGGATACGGATGTATGGAGAGCTTATGTCCGCGCGGCCATGAACCTACGGGTTCGATAGTGCCAGTGAGTAAGTAAGTAATAGCATGTTGGCCCGCACCACCTTCATATTTCTTCAATTTGGCCCGCGTTACAAATAAGTTTGGGACTAAAGTCGTCAACGATCTACCCCAAGTTAAGCCAGCTATACAATAGCATAGAACGAACTTGTATTGCGTCATTGTGTCTACTGCACAGAGACCGTGTCTACAGTTTGAATCAGTTGACATTGCGAGTCGTGCTTCAAGGAATACAAGCGCTTACAGACAGCATCCATACTGCAGTAGAGAATTACAGTTGACATTGCGAGTCGTGCTTCAAGCGATACAAGCGCTTACAGACAGCATCCATACTGCAGTAGAGAATTACAGTTGACATTGCGAGTCGTGCTTCAAGCGATACAAGCGCTTAGGATAGCACCCATAAGCAGTAGAGAATTACACGAACTTACAGCTAGACAAACAAAATTAAAGTTAAGCAGAATATCATTCGTATAAAAAAAAACTCCCGGCGCGACAGGCCTACAAGGCCCTTAGCCTACCAGTCGGCTGCGGGCCTCACATCCACATGTGTCAATCAAAGAGGTAGATGATAATCAGCCAGTGTAAGGGTGACATGTGGTCAGACATGTCGAGTCCCCCAGCCGTTATAACTGGTTCTCTCAACCTGGAGCCGACTACTTATTGTAGCCTACAAGCTACCCAAAATGCATCACGATGCTGGGTGGGCACCGGTCCCATACTGGCCGAATACCATGAGAAAATTTCTTTCCCCCATGGGACTCGAACCAGCGCAAGTCCCGTAGCTCTGCGCCAAGGCTTCCCTGCCTTAACCACTCCACTCGGCTACGGCGGGGACATATCATTCATATACTGCCGAAAAGATAAATAATGGCTTTATTTTGCACCGATTTTATTTGTGCGGGTTGGAACTTCATCCTACAAGATTAACGTTTCGACGCAAAACGTAGCATCCCGAATTTCGATGTACAGGTGCTCAACTGCACTTCTACTAGCAGCATAAGTTTTCTGTTATTTTTTGTAAACTATAGCTTTTGTTCTGTACTTACCATCATTTCAAAATACATTTTAAACGTTTTTAAAACAATTTTTGATAACATTATTAGAAATTTTAAAAGTATTTATTTAAATACGCAAATCGCAATATTATGAGACTGTTAGACTGTTGACGCTAACTGCTATATAAAGGCTGTTGTTCATTGGTATTATAAAACTATTATTTATTTTCATTTTAAATTCAGTTTAAAATTATTTTTTGTTCAAATGCCCCAGGTTTGTGTTTCGACATTCCTGGTTTCTGTCCTGGCAAGACGTACTTGTAACTCACTTCTGAGGTTGGGGCGCCTGGAGGCGGGGTTTACGTTGCCCCGATGATATATGGGTGATGATGATGATAGTTGGTGCGCCAGGAAGTCCCTAATCCTAAGCTATACCTAAGATGAATATGAATGATAAGGATGATGATTGACCATATGATTTCGGGGACCCGTTTTGGGCCTTAAACTTTTCCTGACATTTGTCTTATAGTGAGGAAAAACCCAGATAAAACCTCACCCAGAAAAACTGTCCCGACCGGGATCGAACCCGGGCCCAGCTGACGGTGACGTTTAAAACTCATTGTCATTAAACCGGAATCCGCATGAAAATTTAATAAGAAATTTTTTAGTGTGTAACCACGAATATAATTATATTTTTTAAATTATTATTATTATATTATTATTATATTCTGTGGGGGCATGTACATTTACAATTAATAAAATCATGTCGTTTAACCCCTTTAAGAATTATATATGATATCCTAATCACTAACAAACCTAATACATCGGATGGAAATGGACAGCTAATGACAAATGAAGGAAGAAATTTCGAGGAAGTGGCTGAATTCAAATACCTAGGAACAATTATACAATAGGAATTGATCTGAACAAAGAATTAAACATAGGCTCAATTCTGGAAATGCATGCTCTTATGCATTGCAGAGACTCTTGAGTCCCAACTCCTTTCAAAAAAACGTTAACTGAAAAATATGTAAAATATATTCTACCAGTTATTTATATGGATGCGAAACATGGACTCTACTTTAAGGGAGGAGGAAAGGAGATTACAAGTATTTGTAGAACAAAGTACTTAGGAAAATTTTGGGACCAAAGAGAGAATGAACAGACAGGTGAATGGAGAAGACTACATAACAATGAACTACATGGTCTTTATAGGAAGCCAGATATAATAAGAACAGTTAAGTCTCGTAAGTCTGCGAGGGGGGCCAGGGACATGTTGCACGTATGGGAATGAAAGACGTGCAATGGAAGCTTCTTGTAGGAAAATCCAGAGGAAAACGCCCAGTTGGTAGACCAATAATGAGGTGGGATAACAACATTAACTATGATTTGAGGGAAATAGATTATACAGGGAATGATTGGAAAGCATTAGCTCAGGATAGGGGATGTATGGAGAGCTTATGTTCCGCGCGGCCCATGAACCTCCGGGTTCGATAGTGTCCAGTGAGTAAGTAAGTAAATATTTACAGTTACTCCGTATCTTCTCATATTTTTTTGATAATTACAATGTGGTAAGTTTACAAATTGCCATTAATATTTTACAGAATAGATAAAAAATGTAAATATCTTAAATTCGATGCTATTGTAGTATGAGCTTAAAGTAATACTCTTCAAAAAAAATCATCCGGTATAACTGCAATTGTTCATTTTGTTGACTGGCTTGTTCAACTTACACTCCAAAACAATATATACGTGATGTATAGAATGTTGAGTTGTAAATAACTGATGATGAAAATAATGACTAGGACAAGGCAATTAATGATTTTACATCTTTTTTTTTATGAAGGTTAGTAGTAGTAGCAGGACTTTATTAGACAAAAAGTAAGATATTTACAATATTATTTACAAATATGGGTCGCACGGGCAGTAAGCCGTACGTGCTGTTGACAGTCCGTTACAATAAAGTAATAATTGGTACTAGCGTAAAGAAAAATAAACAACAAAAAATCAATAACATTACAATTACATAAAGAAAACACAATAATATTACATTTAAATAATAACACAATAGCATTGTACACTAATTAATTTATATATAATTGTTAAGAATTAATGTTATTTCATTGCTTTGATAACATATATTTATTCATGATTGAATGTTGTTCTTATTTTCCGCGTTTTGTCCAGAAATTTACCGAGGTTTATTACCAATTTTCTGGATTTCCATAACTCGTAGCATGCCAATCTTTCCCGATTTGAATTTAGAAATCTTTCCGGTAATAACTGGACGCCTCCAATATTCTAAATCATTACATTGTTCCTAATATATGTATCTCATCTTCAAAGTTCCCGCACATTGGAACATTCGCATATCGTGATCGTCGTTAATTTTTTGAAATTTCCATGCCCTAGCCTAAACCAAGCAAGCCCTGATCTCTCTTTAAATCCTAGGTTGAGTATATACGATTCTTTCCCCAGACGTGTTTTAGGTCTCTTTGTAAACACAGTGAGCGTTTTCCTGTACATTCGGCGAAAGTATCTTGTTGGTTTATATCTAAGTACCCCCTCTCTAATTTTTTCTCCACACGTTCCTTGCGATTTTCAGTCCTTTTTTCTTCCCATATCCAGCCCCATCCCATCTTTTGGAGTTCTCTCCTAACCTCGTCTCTGCCCAAATTTAACATCTATGTTTTTAAATTTGGTGGTCGTAACAAATTGCTCTAAGCATTGTTTGTTCACCCTTGGATTAGTCGCAACCAGTATTTGAGTACAACCGAATTTTACAGTTTATGTCGTCCTGGAATGACCCAAATTCATATAAAATTCCACCGTTAGAAACGGCCTTGCTAAGTCCTGTAATATATTTTAGAAAATGCGTATAATACCCTTATTTAGTAGTTCCGTTCTTTGGAAACCCCAAATCTCACTACCACAGTGCATACTACACTTTACTGGCCTGACCATCGGTTAAAACACTGCTTGAATATATGAAAATGTACGGCATTAAAAAACGGATTAAATAAAAGTAATTCATTAGGGCATTTTTTTCCATTTTCCTTAACTTTTTTAGGATAGGTCATTTTTTGGCAATTTTTAGAGTCATTTTGAGCATTTTTTATACTCTTCCGGAAGGCTGTGACATTAATTTGTATTTGATTTAAGATTTTTATTATAATTCATTGTATTTTTCCTTGTCAATACAATTTTCTTGGAATTAAGTAGTTGCTTTGCTAATTACTAGCCCTGTTTTTCAAGGTATGTGCATAATGAACTTGCCCACTTCTAGGAATTTTATTCAATTTTTTTAGAGCTTCTGATTGTTAACTGCAATTCAAAATAGTTGTAAAAGTGCACTGTGTAATTGAAATGGATTTTCTGCAATAAAAGGTGCTGTAATGTGTATGTTTTTAAATACTTTTCTTTTAATATTTTGATGTTAAGTTAAATTTATGTAATTCAGTAATCAAGTGAGTACTTAATCTAATAAATAGCATTTGTATTGGTAATTCTTAACTTTTTATTATTCGTCTTTTTTTTTATTTTATTGGTAATTTTTTTGCATTTTTACAAACGCTTTATATTAGCTTGACCTGTATCTATCTATCTATCTATCTATGTAACGGAATCTTTCAACGTGATTTTCACCCACTTAAATCATCGGATCGGCTTGAAACTTTGTATACTTGTAGAGGACCCATGACAATACAATAATTTCATATTTATTTTCTAAAATCCTGGCCATAATCATCAGAAATCAAAAAACGTGTTTTTTGTATCAATGTAACGGAATCTTTCTACTGCGCGATTTTCACCCACTTAGAAACATTGGATCGACTTGAAACTTTGTATACGTGTAGAGGACCCGTGACAATACAATAATTTCATATCTTGTTTCAAAAATCCTGGCCAGAATCATCCGAAAATCAAAAAAATGAAAACTGGTATAATAGGATACGTCGCTGGTTCAAATCCGGCTGGGAGGGGTTTTTTTTTATAGAAGAGTATTTACTTTTAGCTCATACTACAATAGTATCGAATTTAAAGATATTTACATTTTATTATCTTATTCTGTAAAATATTAAAACTAAAAAATAAAAAATAAACAATAGTTTTAAAAAACTAAAAGAACAACGCTTTATTAGAAAACTAAAAAATTGAAAATAATTTTAATTTCCAATACGCTTGGGACAAATAAAGTGGTCAACAAAAAAAATCATCTCCAACACATATAGAATAAATTAGAGTTATCAACAAAAAGAAAATAATTTTACCATCAAAGCGTGGGGTGATTTTATGATTTTTACATTTTCTTCTTAGAGAGCTTACTTTTACCATATCTGTTTATTATCAAATATATTAATTGCTATAGAGCACCCCACGCTTTTGATGGTAAAATTATTTTCTTTTTTGTTGATGATCCTAATTTTTATTTCTATATGTTTTGGAGATGATTTTTTTTGTTGACCACATTATTTTGTGTCCCAAGCGTATTGGAAATTAAAATTATTTAGGTAATAAATGCATTTTTTTATTTGCATTTTTTTACCAATTTATAGGTCATTAAATGCCTTTCCCTAGTGATGATATTTGTTATATTACAGAATGGCAGATCCATGTACTCGTATCAAACAGTTGGAGAGCAGATTCGAAAATGTTGAAAAGCAGCTAGCTGTAGAAAAAAAACTGAGAATTGAGTTACAGCAAAAGATTTCTTATCTTGAAGGACTCCTCTCCAGGGATGTTGACGACCAGCTGAAAAGAGAACTTTAACAAGGAGAAAAAAAGAAAAATAACAGCACAGAAAAACTATCTGAAAAGAAATAATTAAGATTACGGTATGCGGTAGCACTAAAGACGAAAATTATTAAAGAAGAGGAATTAATCCTAAGAGGTCAAGAACAAGACCTAAAGTCTGTTACAATTATATGTATGTAGGAAGTTCAAACTGAAAAATTACATTTTTTAAAATTATTTCAAGAATAAAATGAAGTAACTTACAGAGTGATTCAGAAATATGGCTGTATGTTTGATCGCATTTTGTGACGAAAATATTATTATTAACCCATTCGCCTCAAAAGACGAGGTAGACTCGCCGGCAGTTAAATGACCTTCAACTCAGAAGACGAGGAACACTCGCTTAACTCTGCTCTTATATATTTTACAATATTTTGTACATCCCTTGGCAGGGTAATCTTTTGTTAACATTCATGAACAGTAGAGGAATCTGTTTTGGCCTTCATCCTTATTGTGATCTCAAGTACCGTTATATTTTGTTTGTTTTTGAATGTCTGAAAATAGAAAATATGATTTACTGTAACTAACATTCGGTTTCTTCTGGGGAAATGCATCGAGCATTTATACCTGAAGCGAATGGGTTAAAGGAAATATGATGTTATCATTGGAAAGGGAATCCTTCAAATTACAACAATAGAACAAAACAAATCACTGCTCACGTGCAGCTTGGCGGGATGATTTTTGTGGACTAGCGTCGATCGTCTCCACAATTCTCTTCGTTGTTTCTGCATCCTTCCCATTTCCAGCAGTCGTTTTCTCCACTTCCCCACAGTCGACGGCTGTAACGCTACGTTAGACTCACGTCTTGCGGCCTCACGATCATTAGCATACATTATTGCCCATGCAGCAATTGTAATTTTCTGTCGTATATTCAACGCCATTTTGACTAATGACGCAAATTCTACACTGTTTTGTTTTAATTTCCATTGTTGTAATTTGAATAATTGCCTTTCCAACGGTAATTTCATATTTCCTGTAATGGTAATATTTTCATCACACAACGCGATCAAACGTATAGCCATATTTATGATTCACCCCGTAGATAAAAGTTACTATTTTCATTTTAAAATACAGTAATACATGTATTTATAAACTGAATCAGTTAAAATATTTTTTTTGATATCACATAAAGTTCAGAGTTTTCGCGATAACCAGTTTCAAAAGCATTCACCTTCATCATCACTCAACTCGGAGTTGACTGACATGGAGGTGAAGGTCTCTGAACTATAACGTGAAAACACAGAACTTTGAGGGGGGTAGAAAAACATTTAGGCCAATTCGATTTATAAATTACCTCTTAGTGTTAAATCGCACTGGAATTTTGATTAAATGCATGTAGTGTTTAAAAAGGGGAGAAAAAAGGCAAGAAACATGAAACTACTTGGAAAAAGAGACATCTAGTGACTACTGTAAGAATTATATTACAATGTTGTTATAGCTTATGGTGTATATCTTAAAGAAAGATATTTTGTATTGATCCACCTTCACTGTCAAATTTGTTGTGTTGGGTCCACAATAAGTCAAGTTTGCAAAATAACTACTGTATATAAAATGTAATATTGATAATTGTAAGAAGTTTGTCTGAAAATTAAAAATATATTTTTTTTCAGTCATAGTCATTTTTTTTATTTAGTCACTGGATTGGTTAATGTCCCAGTTATCATCATCATATGCCTTTCAAGTATTAGGTCCAGTGGCCCGTTACGGTCTCCCGCCATCTCCGAAAATGTCGACCCACAGATCTTCGGCCTCGAGGAATGTAGTGAAGAATTTGTTTTGGTATTCATGC
Organism: Diploptera punctata; assembly: GCA_030220185.1. Lineage (NCBI taxonomy): Eukaryota > Metazoa > Arthropoda > Insecta > Blattodea > Blaberidae > Diploptera > Diploptera punctata. The sequence continues at coordinate 46,443 of JASPKZ010000977.1, read as the reverse complement.
CTGATATGGGCTAGCCAATTGTTTCTATATTCTTGAGGTATTCAATATACTATACGATGTTTAAACTCTCTGGCTATTGTTGAATTTCTTTGGTGGTCTAGAAGGCTATAACCTGCAGTTCGTCGCAGAAATTTCATCTCCGTGGCTGTAATATGACGGTCATCCTGAGTTTTGATGGTCCAAGCTTCACTGCCAAACAGATTATGGGTCTAAGCGAGACCCAGTTTATGGATGCTAAATATGGACTTACTTTAAGGGGGAACAAAGATTGAGTATTTGAGAATAAAGTTCTTAGGAAAATATTTAGATCAGAGAGTTGTTTCGCTTCTCCTCCTATGATAAACTGTATATAAGGAAGGAAAACTGTTGGCACTGACGGCCTGGATAGCAAAGATGTTATCACACGAACATATAGAAATAGAGGTCCCGGGTTCAAATCCTAGTTCAGGCATTATTTTTTTCCTTTAAAGTTCGTATTTGGTTTTCATTGCTAAATGTCAAAATTTTAATTCTTCTTCTTCTTCTCCCTTCCAAGTATTAGGCCAAGGCCTGTTACGATCCTATAGAAAATTTTCCCTCCAGCGTAATAGTTTGATCCTTCCGAAAATTCTCATATAAGATTTGAAAGCATAAAATGTCCCCTTCGATTGGTTGCTGGCCAAAAGAAGGCTCAAAATTTAATTATAACCTCAATAAATATAAATACATGTTAAAACTCTTTTAATTATAACAATCTCAATAGGTAAATTTCTTCTGAATTTCCAAAAGTAATTCAGATATTGCGACAAAATAAGTCACCCAATGCAGTCAGAGATACCGTTGCTTGGCTTAAGTCTGGGTTGTAAAATACTTTAATTTTCCACCTGTTTTAATATGTTTCAAATCTTTTGAAATTTTATCTGGTTAAAATGCAAGAAGATGAAACATTGTTTTTGAAAGGCCTCCATATTGGAACTACTTAATGAAGTCTAGTAATTTAGTTGAGGCGACGACTACCAGGTACCAATTTTATATTTAATATCTTATTACATAACCTCAAAACGGCGCTTTAATATGAATTTTAAGTGTTGAAGTTCAGCATAACTGTAAAGATGTTCCCATATGCTTTCATTTATGCGACTGATACTGAGTAACTTCTAATCAGATGTGAATGTAATATACCGATATGGGAATAGCTATTTTTGCGCATACCTATACTGAATAAATTTTCAGTGTCATATCACAGTACACACGCAGGGAAAGAAAAAAGTGGCCTGCCGTGATTTGAACGATTAGTGTTCAAACTCAAAATCCATCGCATTAACCATTAAGCCACACGTAACGACACAGAATTCTGCAGTGTTTCAACTCTGAGCTCTTCATTGTACCGATGCTACTTTAACCAGTGCAGTGGCGTGCAATCATGTGCTAAGTTCGATATTTCAAGGAATTTGATAACCCAATATTTCATATGGCCATCATCCTTATCATTATCATCCTTACCATCATCATCCATCATCAAATCATCATCATCATCCTTCACCTGTGTGGAAAGCAACGGGAAGCTCCACACCTACACAATTCCCTATTAAAGCTGCAAGCATAGCATGAAAATGGCTATGATTGCAGTGAAGGACTGCCTTCGGGCAGATTACTATGGATGGAATATTTCATAAACTTGTTTAATAAATCATTAGCAATCATGATCTCCTGAATTATTACTAATCAGAAGTTATTCTAGTATAACTTTTCTCTCCTACTTTGCTCTCCTGTTGATTTATCTGTATTAATTGTCGATTACTTTGATTCCCTATAACTAGCCTCATTTTCCCCCGTAGACCATTGGTTCCCCCTGCTTCAAATTACTTGTATAATATTCCTCTGTAAGAAGATAAATTGTGCTGTATAATTCATTTACACCCTGCATATATATGCCTATACTTTTGCAATTTTTTAGAAAACATTTACATGTACTGCATTATGTCCTTTCCTGGGTATTGTTGAATAACACTGCAAGTTATTAAAGACCAAGGACTGAAGTATAGAATGCCTCGACCTATGATATTCCATACTACAATTCTTCTAAAAAAGGAAGGGTAGGGTACTTTTCTTGCAATGATGCCACGACACAGCAATTGATCCACCGTGATCGGCTAAGGAATATTATGTAGTACACAGAGTCATCTTAAGACGGCGCAGCGGTAGAAAATTGTTTCCAAAATTTAACACGGAGAGGCCACTCTATTCGTTCTCTATGCTTCTAATAATGTTGCTCTACGTATTTGTTTTTCCGTCTTTACCAACATTTCACTCTATTTTAAACGTTTTGCAATTATTAAATGTTTATCTATGCTGTGTATGCGAATTGTCGCATTTATCTCAAATGAATTTCTTTCAAAGTTCTACAGAATCGTAGTGCGCTGCGCGGACCCTTAAAAGAAACTTCCTTTAGAAACATAGACAATAAATGTGTTTACTGCATGGGAGGCCCTACATATCCTTCACAGCGTGAACTATATAAACTCAAAAGTACAAAGAATTATGACCAACTATTGACAAAACTTTCGGAAGAAAAGAGAAGAAACTCCAACAGAATTCTACGACACAGGAGCAATGATAGACCGAGAATGAACAAGAGAAAACTTTATTGCGACTCGTAATAACAAGACTGGCAGTCCATGGGTTTCACCATCTCATCTGCAAGACCACATGAACTATATAAACTCAATTATTCTGCGACGTCTCTCGGTGAATGATCAAACTTAATAATGGAAGGTCAATATATTTAAAAGAATAAACACAAATTGAAAATATAATTGTAGGCTTTCGTGGCCGGCGTCTTGATCCATATTTGGTTCGTCTCTTCCGGGCTTATAGGCCGTGGTCCAGTCGTTCTTCTACTCGACGTTTCGTCTACTGCTGCGGTAGACATCATCAGGAGATACAGCCGACTGTTGAGGAGTTCACAGAGAGCACGCAGTATCTCCTGATGAGGTCTACCGCAGCAGTAGACGAAACGTCGAGTAAGAAGACAACCGGACCACGGCCTATAAGCCCGGAAGACGAACCAAATATGGATCAAATTGAATAGTTTCTATTCTGGTCATTTTTTTAATAACACAAATGGTTCAAGATCTCTAAAGCCCAACTGTTCGTCGTCCGTGAGTTAGTTTTCTTGTATCTTTACAAAAATCTTTCTCATAAAAATGAAAATTTTCTTAAATACAATATATTTGCACACATTACTTTCCGAGTTGTCGAAACTAAGTTCTTACGTAAACATGCGAACACTTTACCCCGACCCAAGCAGTTCTCGCTGCCTCCAAACACAACACTAATAGCAATATAATTAAACACAAAAATCACACTGTACAAACGTTTTTAAATATTAATATTCATAAGTAATGCCACGAGCTATTTCCAAATTATCGATAAATTCATGACTCACGAAGTGAGGAGTGAATTTATCTAGAACATTTGGAAATCAAGAGTGGCATTTGTTAGGACGATTTAACGAATAAAATTAAGCTCTTTACTCACAAATCATTATTTAAATATAGTTATTTTAAAATATTTATACATTTAATGAAAACTGTGATGTTTGAAAAAAAATCAAACGATTGGTAAGCTTCATCTGCTTCTTTTTTGTTCATCACCGCAACCAGATCATATTATTTATTGCCAAATTAACGCAATATTGTAAGAATGCACTCTAGTGGAGAAAAAAATGAAACACGTCAAACTGTATATTAATTCATTTCTGTCGTATGATGTAAATATGACAATTCTATTTTTCTGGAATGTTATTACCTGGGAAAAAATACATTTAAGAAAGTGCAAAGAGTGGGTTTCTTTTTTTATGGTGGTATAATCAATTGCTAAAAATATTTTTATATTAACTCCCGCATGTGCTATGTGTTGACATTCGTGCACTATATATATACAATCTGGTAGCCGTATTTCTTGGAGAGTCAGTCACTGCAAAATAATGCTATGACCTATTCAGAATGTTTAAAAAGGAGGTGCTTTCTTTATTATGATAAACTTTAGTTGGTAAATTCTAGGCGAAACACGACTGTGATTGGTTGTAAATAAAAAATCATTGAAATGTGATTAGTCATTGACTCCCCATTTGGGGCATGAGGTAAATAGCCCATTGTGTTTCGATCATCAAACTTATTTTACATCGAAATGGTACGTTTGTGGACATGGGTTCCTTATCACAACTTTATCTACAAAGTCCCCTCTACACCACTCAGAAGTCTGTAATACTTATTCTGGGTCATCCTGCATAATCTTCTCCATTCATCTGTCTCTTTATCTCTGTTTGGTCCAAAAAATTTTCCTAAAACTTCACTCTCAAATATTCTTAATCTTTTCCCATCTCCTCCCTAAAGTAAGAGTCCGTTTCGCTTTAAAATACTACAATTTTATTTTTATAGATTTTTAACTTTTTAATAAATACAGTTATGGGCTATAAAAGAAAGAGGACATTTTTGTTCTTTTTTTCTCATTTTTTTTATCTTTTTCCCTTAAATAATTGATAATTATATCTAAAAATCCTAAGCATGTGCTGAGATCACATTGACTGCTCTGTAGTCATTACTAGTTTACCCACTAGATGGCAGGAGCGGTAATAAAACCAGGTGTGTCGCTGTTCAGTGCGGTAAATTGAAGAACTCGATGATGAACAATAACGGACACAATATAGTCTGTGACTTTAATTAATATATTTAAAAAGACAGTAAAAATCAGTTAAAAATAAATAACACAATTAGGGTCAAAAGTAAATTCATGATAAACGAAAGATTTAATTTGGCGCAACAAACATATGTCAACAGTAAGCAGTACCCGCAGATAGTTTGACCAGTTATCGTATATGGAGCAGAAACTAGGGATTATACGACAAAAACTGAACAAATAATAAGCACGTGTGAAACGAAGATCTTAAGAACTATTCAGGGGAAAACATTATTTGATAAGATACACAATACAAACTAGGGACAAATGTCAAATTCAAGACATAACCAAATTTATTGTACAGAATGATTCATAATTCCTATTACAGACTTCTAGGGATTGTAGAGGGGACTAAGTAGATAAAGTTATAATTAGGAACCCATGTCCGGAACGTACCATTTCGATGTAAAATAAGTTTGAAGATTGAAACATAATAGGCTGATATCGCGTGTTTTTTTTATTTCAGTAAGTATTACAGACTTCTAGAGGTTGTACTATACGATTTGGGGGAATTAGATTATACAGGGAATGATTGGATAGGGACGTATGGAGAGCTTATGTCCGCGCGGCCATGAACCTACGGGTTCTATAGTGCCAGTGAGTTACACTCTAATTCAACCCAGGAAGTTACTACAGACCTTATGGCTACGCCAGTGTCCCCCTACGTACAGGGGTAGATGTTGCCAAACTCATAATAACGGTATTTGTTTGTTTAGGGAGGGGAGGAGGGGCAAGGTTAGCAGTACTTTTTCCAAATCTATGTACTATACATTTAAAAACATAGTTTTTCTCTTACAGCATGCAAACTAGTTTTATAGTAAATATGAGAGTCGACACTTTCACACAGGATAGTACAGATCTGCACGAGCTCAGTGCAAGTGGTAACTGTTTTTTTTCTTTAGGAGGGAGACGGCTTGGACGGCTACAACTTACAACTATGTACCTGCTGTGTTGCAATCTTCAGTTTTATAAGGATTTCTCTCAAGAAAATACTGTTAAAATGGCAACCCAGTTCCCTATTCCAAACACACAAAACTTCTGGGTTGAATCTAACTGTAGAGTGAATGGAATTTTTTCCTTGAGCCATTCTCAGCTATTTTTGTGATCTTGGAAAATCCGTTTGAACGTACAATCAGTTGACTTTCTAATGTGGGCAAATATCCCCGTAGATTGACAGGTTGTAATAACATTCCAGAAAAATATAATTGTCATATTTACATCATAGGACATCAGAATGAATTAATATACAGTTTGATGCGTTTCATTTTTTCTCCACTAGAATGCATTCTTACAATATTGCGTTCCTTTGGCAATAATAGTATGATCTGGTGCAGTGAAAACAAAAGAAGCAGATGAAGCGTACCTATCGTTCTCTTTCTAAACATTCTCCGTTTACAAACATACTACTTCTCACTGGCACTATCAAATCCGTAGGTTCCGGCCGTGAGGATATAAGCTCTCCATACATCCCTATCCTGAGCTAATGCTTTCCAATCATTCCCTGTATAATCTACTTCCCTCAAATCATAGTTAATGTTGTTCTCCCTTCTCATTCTTGGTCTACCAACTGGGCGTTTTCCCTCTGGCTTTCCTACAAGAAGCTTCCATGCACGTGCAACATGTCCTGCCCATCGCAGTCTACGAGACTTAACTGTTATTATATCTGGCTTCCTATATAGACCATGTAGTTCATTGTAATGTAGTCTTCTCCATTCACCTGTCTGTTCATCTCTCTTTGGTCCAAAAATTTTCCTAAGAACTTTATTCTCAAATACTCTTAATCTCCTTTCTCCCTTAAAGTAAGAGTCAATGTTTCGCACGCATATAATATAACTGGTAGAATAATAGTTTTATATATTAAATATATAAATATTTTAAAATAGCTATAGTTAAACAATGATTTGTGAGTAAACAGCCTAATTTTATTCGTTAAGTAGTCCTAACAAATGCCACTCTTGATTTCGAAATTCTCTAGATAAATTCACTCCTCACTTCGTGAGTCGTGAATTTATCGATAATTTGGAAATCACTCGTGGCGTTACTTGTGATAAGATATAAAGACTTACTAAATTAATTTTATCGCTATACTATGTTGCAATCTTAACTTTTAGAACATAAAAATTTGCTCCCTACTCATAATTTTGGTTTTCTTGGTGTGTAAAAAAGGTGAAATATGGATGGAGATGTGTCTCTTTATACAGCCATCCCAAGACCTGTCTAGTATTTAATATTTTTAACTGTGTTTGAACAAAGAAAAGAATATATAATTACATAGGAACGCTAGCCTCACTAATTATAAATGGCGCTGCCATGAGAAATGCCGGTTCCAGCTATTGGTAAACAAGGACCGTTAGTGTCACTGCAAAGCAGGACGCCATGTACAGTTGCCGCCTTGAGCAAGTTCTCATTCCACCAATATCTTCTTTTTTCCGTTCAACTTTCTCAAAAAATAGTCCTCTGCCTGCTGCATACAACACTTGCAATCTAGACTGCGTACTGATACAACGAAAAGTGGAATAAGTGATAACAGTGCTTATATTTCTCAGTGTTCATGTGAAGACTGCAGTGCAAAAATGCAGGTGGGTGAGTAAATAAATAAAATGAGTGACGTAATTAACTCACTGGCACTATCGAACCCGTAGGTTCATGGCCGCACAGACAAACTCTCCACATATCCCTATCCTGAGTTCTTTTTTCAATTATTTCCTATATAATTTACCTCTATCAAATCATGATTAATGTTATTCTAGCACCTCATTCTTGGTCTACCAATCAGGCGATTTCCTTCTGCTTTTCCTACAAGAAGTTTCGATGCACGTATTTCATTCTCAATCGTGTCACATGTCCCTGCCCATCTCAATCTACGAGACTTAACTGTTCTTATTATATCTGACAGCTCAATATTATGTAGTCAGGTGTTTTATAATGGACGCAAATATTTCCAACAAATATATTATTTCACTATTATTTTGAAAACACCATCGTGCAAAAAATAATGTACAACACACGTTTGTGAAGTGTTTTACAAAGTCTCGGAAATTAAAACCTCTCTATCGTTCGGTTATTAATCATATCCTCGCTTCTGTAAAAACCACTTCCCAACCTCGCATTGAGAGGGGTGAATTATACATGGAAATGTGTGGAAAACAGCGCAGGATAGGGATGTATGGAGAGCTTATGTCGAACGGTCATGAAATTATGGGTTCGACAGTTACTTATGAGTTCCTTCAGAAGGGGACTAAAAATCGTGGGTCCTGTGTCGTCATTCCACAAGGAAATCTCCCAGTAGGTAGACCAAGAATGAGACAGGAAAATTACATTAACCATGTTTTTATTATTGATTTCGTACATCTCAATGATGGATAAATCATATTTGAAGAGAAAAATTATACTGTTTCAAGTCCCGGTCTGAGCGTATAATTTTTCTCTCAAATATGATTTATCCATCATTGAGATGTACGAAATCAATAATAAAACTTGGAAAAAGCCGTACTGGCTGTAATGTATAATTCCCAAATATGTCTTCTTAATAAAAAGGAGCCGCCATTTGCAAGATAGAAGCATGGCTTCACAGCATTTGGTGGATGGGAATTACAATGTATATAGAGAAAGATTTGCGTTTAGATCGGTACTTGCTCAGGTAGCTCAGTTGGTAGAGCACTTGGTCTAGAGAACCAAGGGTCCCGGGTTCAAGTCCCGGTCTGAGCGTATAATTTTTATCTTCAAATATGATTTATCCATCATTGAGATGTACGAAATCATAATAAAAACTTGGAAAAAGCCGTACTGGCTGTAATGTATAATTCCCAAATATGTCTTCTTAATAAAAGGAGCCGCCATTTGCAAGATAGAAGCATGGCTTCACAGCATTTGGTGGATGGGAATTACAATGTATATAGAGAAAGATTTGCGTTTAGATCGGTACTTGCTCAGGTAGCTCAGTTGGTAGAGCACTTGGTCTAGAGAACCAAGGGTCCCGGGTTCAAGTCCCGGTCTGAGCGTATAATTTTTCTCTTCAAATACATTAACCATGATTTGAGGGAGAAGAATTGTACAGTGGATGACTGGAAAACATTAGCTCAAGATGGGGATGTAAGGAAAGCTTATATCCGCGCTGCCTTGAACCTCCAGGTTCCATAGAGCCATAGTTAGTTATGTATATCCAAACATCCAGGTCTCCCTTTCGGGAGTTATTACCTAAGCTAATCTGGTTACGCTTACTTCCCTACATATCTCAGCTAGTGACAAGTGGTTATCTCATCGCCTCAAAGAGACACCTATAATTCGTTTGGCTTAACTTTGCAAAGAAATTGTAGAAAGACACAGCTGTGCGCTCTCACTCGCACCAGCGTTGTCGGTTTTCTTCACCAGGTGTTATTAGGGTGAAGGGGGAAGACGAAAACTGACAACAGGGTGTGTTCTTTCTTTTGTACCAGGGCGAAAGCGGTCAAGGATCTACCCTTATATTTCCACTCTCTCTTTGCCAAGTTAAGCCAGATATACAATAGTAGGCAACTAAAGTATACCTTGGATGGCAAAAGTAGATTGAATTTTGTTCAGAGGCTCTAATTTAGGCCCAAAGCCTTCAGACTCGAGGCTCGTGGCTTAAATTCTTCATTCCTGAAGGATTTATCCCTTGAGTTCTTTTTCATCCTAAAAGTTCATTGACCCGACCGGTTTTGAACCCGCGACCCTCCGGATCACAATACAAGAACACGGAATCTACGTAAAGGGGTGCGTAAAATTTAAAGTAGATAATATTAATGTTATCTACCCGCCTACAGAGCTAACTTCCAGTTGTAATGTAAACAAACCAGATGTATGACTGCATTTACATTGGTCGAATAATGATTTTATCTTTGAACGTGTAAGAAAATGTTCCATGGTATCTTTACCTTGTCGTGGTGGAGTGGCTTGCGTGCTTAAATGATCCTGAGAGCTATGCCGGCGGTAGCATTGCTGCCGATAGGGTTACCCATGCCGGACTGGTCGAAGGTGATAAGCCAGACGAAAAAAAGTACTTGGGGTTCTCTTTATCAATTAATATATTTGATCCATCCATAGTAATTCTGCCCGAAGGCAGGTCCTTCACTGCAATCATAGCATTTTCATGCTATGCTTGCAGCTTTACTAGGGAATTATAGGTGTGGTAGCTTCCCGTTGCTTTCCACACCGGCGAAGGATGATGATAATGATAATGATGATGGTGATGATAATGGCCATATGATTTCGGGGACCGTTTGGGCCTTAAAGTTTTCCTGACATTTGTCTTATAGGTGAGGAAAACCCCGATAAAAACCTCACCCAGAAAAACTGCCCCGACCGGGGATCGAACCCGGGCCCGCTGCGTGACAAGGCAGCACGTTACCTCGAGACCACAGCGGTGGACAATATATTTGATAATAAACAGATATTGGTAAAAGTAAAGTATCTAAGAAGAAAATGTAAAAACCATAAAAAGCACACCACGCTTTTGATGGTAAAATATTTTTTTTTTTGTAGGTAACTCTAGTTTTATTCTAAATTTGTTGGAGATGATTTTTTTTTTTGGCCACTTTAATTTTATCCCAAGCGTGTTGGAAATTGAAATTATTTTTCATTTTTTAATTCGGTTTTCTAATAAAGCGTGTTGTTTTAGTTTTTTAAAACTATTATTTATTATATCTCGCTTCTTATAAAGACCATGTATTTCACTGTTATGTAGTCTTCCCCATTCACCTGTCTGTTCATCTCTCTTTGGTCCAAAAACTTCCTAAGTACTTTATTCTCAAATACACGTAATCTCCTTTCCTCCCTTAAAGTAAGAGTCCATGTTTCACATCCATATAATATCCATCCATAGTAATTCTGCCCGAAGGCACGTCCTTCACTGCAATCATAGCATTTTCATGCTATGCTTGCAGCTTTACTAGGGAATTGTGTAGGTGTGATAGCTTCCCGTTACTTTCCACACCGGTGAAGGATGATGATGATAATGATAATGGTAAGGATGATAATGATAAGGATGATGGCCATATGATTTCGGGGACCGTTTGGGCCTTAAAGTTTTCCTGACATTTGTCTTACAGGTGAGGAAAAACCCCGATAAAAACCTCACCCAGAAAAACTGCCCCGACCGGGGATCGAACCCGGGCCCGCTGCGTGACAAGGCAGCACGCTACCTCGAGACCACAGCGGTGGACCCATATAATATAACTGGTAGAATAACAGTTTTATGCATTCTCAGTTTAACGTTTTTTGAAAGGAGTTGGGACGTCAAGAGTCTCTGCAATGCATAATAGCACGCATTTCCAGAATTGAGCCTATGTTTAATTTCTTTGTGCATCTCATTCCTGTTTGTGATTATAACGTCACCTCTAGAAACATAAATTGGTGTCATTTAAAAATGAAGGCAATGGAATTGACAGCTGTGGTAATTCATATCAAAATTGTGAAATTTCCAGGTGACGATGTGGAATATTGGACTTGTGCTGTTTATTCTCCAACTCATCAGTATAACAATGCAGACGAAAATGTCGGTAAGTGTTAACATTACAGTCATTATCATAAGTAACGCCACGAGTGATTTCCAAATTATCGATAAATTCACGACTCACGAAGTGAGGAGTGAATTTATCTAGAGAATTTGGAAATCAAGAGTGTCATTTGTTAGGACTATTTAACGAATAAAATTAAGCTGTTTACTCACAAATCATTATTTAAATATAGTTATTTTAAAATATTTATATATTTAATGTAAACGGCGATGTTTACAAATGAGAAACGATAGGTACGCTTCTACTGCTTCTTTTGTTTATCACTGCAACCAGATCATACTATTTATTGCCAAAGGAACGCAATATTGTAAGGAGGAGCTTTCTTTAATATGGTAATCATAACACTGATAAATATTTGGTAAAACACGACTCTGATTGGTTGTAAAACAGAAATCATTAGAACGTGATTGGTCATTGACTCCCATTTGGGGCATGAGTTAAATAGTCATTGATAGATCGATCTCGTTCTTCACGCTGAAGTACTGGGTGCACCCCTAATGGCAAGTTTCTCAACCAGTCTAATTTAGTTGCATTTATTTCCCTACAGATGTCAGCAAGGGATATGTGGTTAGTACATCGCCTCGAAGAGACATTTGCCGCCTGTAAAATCTACTTCCCTTAAATCATAGTTAATGTTATTCTCCCACCTCATTCTTGGTCTACCAACTGGGTGTTTTCCCTCAGGTCTTCCTACAAGCTTCCTCCGCTTTTTCATCAACTTAGAGTGGCACGATTTTGTAGGAATCGTACAGTCAGGATATTTTAGAGAAATCTTCGAATGCGCCTTCTATGATTATTTCTCAATAAGTAACATTCCACCAAATAAATTCGCTGTTCAACCGTATACTTCACTCTCGATTACTTTATGTAACACATGACAAGCGACATGCGTCCCACTACAACACACTGAAGCAACTAACCGCTGCAATGTTGTGTACAACTTGTCTCCCGCGCTGCGATCGTACTGCTTTCGGCGGCAGAATGATGCGAGGTTTCATCTTAAAAATGAATTCCTGTTTATATGAAATCTCTCAGTTTGCTTAATAAATTCTCAAATAATATTTATAACAATTTATTTATTTACTTACTTACTCACTGGCACTATCGAATCTGTAGGTTAATGGCCGCGCGGACATAAGCTCTCCATACATCCCTATCCTGAGCTAATGCTTTCCAATCATTCCTTGTATAATCCACTTCCCTCAAATCATAGTTAATGTTATTCTCCCACCTCATTCTTGGTCTACCAACTGGCCGTTTTCCCTCTGGCTTTCCTACAAGAAGCTTGCATTCACCTCGTTCATTTCCCATACGTGCAATATGTCCTGCCCATCGCAGTCTACGAGACTTAACTGTTCTTATTATATCTGGCTTCCTATAAAGACCATATAGTTCATTGTTATGAAGTCTTCTCCATTCACCTGTCTGTTCATTTCTCTTTCATCCAAACATTTTCCCTATAACTTTATTCTCAATACTCGTAATCTCCTTTCCTCCCTTAAAGTAAGAATCCATGTTTCGCATCCATATAATATAACTGGTAGAATAATAGTTTTATATATTTTCAGTTTAACATTTTTTGAAAGGAGTTGGGACATCAAGTGTCTCTGCAATGCATAATAGCACGCATTTCCAGAATTGAGCCTATGTTTAATTTCTTTGTGCATCTCATTCCTATTTGTGATTATTGTTCCTAGGTATTTGAATTCAGCCACTTCCTCAAAATTTCCCTCATTTGTCATTAGCTGTCCATTTCCATTATATAATGAATTTCTACGTGTGACCATATATTCAATTTTATTGATATTTACTTCCAGTCCTAATTTCTTAGTGTTACTCAATAGTGTGTGCGTGTTATTTAAAACCATTTATGCAATCAATTTTAAATATGTTCATATCTTATAAACCTATTGTGATACATTACAGAATATCGTATGCCATCTCCTTGCACCTGTACGGAAGGTCTCTGCAAGTGCTGCCACAACTTTGCACTTCAGGAACTTTTCTTCGGCATCAAGAACCAAGGTGAGTAACACCGCAACTTTTGATGATCTTGTAGAATATTTCCGGGGCTATTGGCCGTGGTCTTGAGGCTTGTAGTTTCCCGACGCTTCGCCAGAGATTGCGTCCTGCATCCTCAAGGGTTGTCTTGAGACTGGCAATTTTGTCGACTACCTGCCCTATTTATACATTTATCTGCGACGTGTTCTCTGCGCGGTCCGTTACTTCGTAAATTGTATCTGCCTTCTGGTTGGTTAGCATTAGGGTCTTCCATTGCTGTCATTGGTGCAAACTACAAGTACAACTCCACCAACCACAAGTACGACTCAAGCCACTCTATTAAGGTTTTTAGTGGTTTCCCTTAATGTTAAGGCAAATGCCGGAGCATCCACTAGTAAAGTCACCAAAGTCCAATAAATATTCTAAATTCAAAATTATTAAATAAGAACAGCTAAATCCGAAAAGAGCCGTTTCTGATTGGAATGCCGACTTGACTTCCCGCTCTTGCCCTCTTTAGGGCTGGCGGCTTCTGTGGTGGTGGCGGTCTTCCTGTTGGCGGCTCAGTGCATCAAGTGAAGCAACTAGAAACTGATTGCAGGATTGGAGTGTCCAACCACTGGACCTTTGACACCGGACTGCGGCTAGTTACCGTGGGCAGAGGATATTCATTATAATAAATGAGAATACGAACAAATAAGTTCGTAATGACTAATTTTTAAATAACTACGACGATATAATTAATTCACAAGGGCTAAAGAGGGTTGGAAATCCCTAAGAATAGCCGGAAATTGTAGTTCACGATTGATTCCCATTGGTCGAGGACGACTTCCACAAAATGGATGTTTTCCTCGATGGATATAAAAAGGAAGTTGAAGAAGTGACACAATTTCCATTACATAGTAACTAACTAACTAACAAACAAGTACGACATCATCAGCTAAAAGGAAACTATCACCAAAGGAAAACAGCTTCCCTCCATTATCTACTCCAACTTTAAATTCTGAAAACCTAATCCAACTTAGTGCTACTTACCAAAATCCTACAAAACACACAGCTCCTCCAAACTTCAACATTCCTATTAACAAATCTGACAACTTACTTACTTAACTCACTGGCACTATCGAACCCGTAGGTTCATGGCCGCGCGGACATAAGCTCTCCATACATCCCTATCCTGAGCTAATGCTTTCCAATCATTCCCTGTATAATCTACTTCCCTCAAATCATAGTTAATGTTATTCTCCCACCTCATTCTTGGTCTACCAACTGGGCGTTTTCCCTCTGCTTTCCTACAAGAAGCTTCCATGCAAGTCTTTCATTCCCCATACGTGCAACATGTCCTGCCCATCGCAGTCTACGAGACTTAACTGTTCTTATTATATCTGGCTTCCTATAAAGACCATGTAGTTCATTGTTTTGTAGCCTTCTCCATTCACCTGTCTGTTCATCTCTCTTTGGTCCCAAAATTTTCCTAAGTACTTTATTCTCAAATACTTGTAATCTCCTTTCCTCCCTTAAAGTAAGAGTCCATGTTTCGCATCCATATAATATAACTGGTAGAATAATAGTTTTATATATTTTCAGTTTAACGTTTTTTGAAAGTAGCTGGGACATCAAGAGTCTCTGCAATGCATAATAGCATGCATTTCCAGAATTGAGACTATGTTTAATTTCTTTGTGCATCTCATTCCTATTTGTGATTATTGTTCCTAGGTATTTGAATTCAGCCCACTTCCTCAAAATTTCCCTCATTTGTCATTAGCTGTCCATTTCCATTATATAATGCATTTCTACGTGTGACCATATATTTAGTTTTATTGATATTTACTTCCAGTCCTAATTTCTTGGTGTTACTCAATAGTGTGTGCGTGTTTGTCCTTTAGTATCTCCTCACTATCGGCCAACAATACTACATCATCAGCATAAACTAACAGCTTATTAATACCATTCAGTTGTAAGCCTTCCTCATTCTCCAAAGATTTAATGGCAGGCTCTAGTACAAAATTAAATAGTAGAGGAGATAGTGCATCTCCTTGCTTCAACCCATTCTGGATTTCAAAAGTGTCCGAAAACTGTTTGCCTACACGCACCCTACTCTTTGTGCCATTTAGACACATTCATATAAGTCTAACTAACTTTTTAGGAATTCCGAACTCCAGCAGGATCTATATAATCTCTCCCTCTTAATTGAATCATATGCTTTTTTGAAGTCTGACAACTACAAGCCATTAAATAGCTCAACAAAGAACCTCAACACGAAACTTTAAGACCAAAAAGCTTAAGCGATTCATCTCAACACCAGAGTACTTCACATGGCTACGGCAACAAGGAAGGAGAAGGGTAGACCTATTCCCCTCGCCTCTACTAGAGTCATCACCACCATAGATAAATACTTCAAGACACGGGCCGTGACGCTCGAGAGAGTCTTCATAGCATCAACAACATATAGATACTGCTGGTTGGTGCAATGAAAGACCTCAACATACAAGCCTCAAGACCACGGCCAACAAGATCAATAAGTCAATATACTGCAACTTTTACTCACAGATTAATTGTAGGCTTTTTTCACGTCTCTTATGGAGCAATTCTTTATAGTAAACGTGTATTTTATGTGAGATTGTTTAATTAGTTAATTCATTTTAAATAAATAATTAAGTTAAACAGTTTCACTTATAACTCTGCCAAGAAAGTGTGGGTCCGATTTATGAAAATGTACCATTTAGAAACGTATAATTATCACACAATTATTTAATAAAGTTAGGAGGTGGAACTCAATCACGGGAACAGCGGCTAGAGGAGATGCCACTGAACCATTATCTTTCAACGAAACTTAACTTGTCACGTACAGCCGTGTTCCAAAAAGAGATGTAATTGTTTTATCACGTGGTTTAGAATATTCTGAAGCTACTGGCGTTTCTATTAACACGATCTATAAAATTCCAAGTGTTAATTTGATGGTGTTATGCATCAAAAAGCTAAGCGCCATTTTAAAAATAATATATTTTGATGGCATCTGTTGCACTGGCTCATGAAGTAAGTATACGTACGCTTTTAGCGCCAACTCTTTAAATATAGCGTAATTATTAAACAAAATATAAACGTCATCAGTCCTATTAGAGTCCAAAAAGGTTGGGAACCGCTGTTCTAGACATGTAGAACCCTATAGCATAACTTGACACGAGGAGTTGTAGTCATCTGTTTACTGTGCTGGTTGAGTGGAAGAGAAGGCCTTATGGCCTTAACTCTGCCAGAATAAATAAAACATTATTATTATTATTATTATTATTATTATTATTATCTCCGTGTGGAGTTGCCAGTCTCCAATCGGACGCCTCCCCAGGTGGCGGATAGGGGAATGCTCACCAGATATGGCGGGTACTGGGGAAATTAAATGCCCAGGGCGGTGTACAAGAGGAGCCGGACATCATAGACATCATAGAAAAGAAAAGATTGCAGTGGTATGGCCATGTCAAACGAATGCCAGAGCAAAGATTGCTAAAAATTGTTATGGAATGGATCCCAATGGAAAGGAGGAAGAGAGGAAGACCGAAGAAAACTTGGATAGAAGGGGTACAAGCAGCTATGAATATCAGAGGAATGGGAGAAGATCAATGGACGGACAGAGAGGAATGGCGTTTGGTTTCCGGAAGACGGCGGCAGCTGCCATGATACTGGATGATAATGATGATGATTATTATTATCATTATTATCATCATTATTATCAACATCATTATCATTATCATTATTAACATTAATATTATTAATTATAATTATTATAATTATTTTTATTATTAGTATTATTATTATCATTATTATTATGATTATTATCATTATTATTATGATTATTATTATTAATTATAATTATAATAATTATATTTATTATTATTATTATTATTATTATTATTATTATTATTATTATTATTATTATTATTATTATTATTATTAAAAATCGCTGTTGCAGGTTGTGTTAATGTCATGTACGATCCAGATGACTTTGCCTTCTCGACCTCCATCACGTTCAACAACAAACAACTCTACAAGAATTACTTCACAGGTAACTTTACTTATTTATTTGTTTATTTATTTATTTATTTACTTATTTATTTACCTAGATTGATAGATCATCGCTTGATTAATGTCTTTGACATTGTCCGATTCCTAATAGCCAATTTTGTCGGTCCATCCAATCTCCTGGTTATAGGTGCTTCTCCTTCATGTATAAACACATTCCCTGACTCCAGCAGGTTTTAGGTCTTCCTCTGTATCGTCTTCCCTGAGGTCTCCACTCCAAAACAGATTTTGGAAAAAACTGTACTTAAACTAGCATGAAATATTTTCAAAAGTCCTATAGAACAACAGTGCGCATGCGCCAGAGTTTATAAAGCCAGCGATAACCCACAATCGAACCATATATTTATCATCCTCGATTACTATCCGTCGCTATGAAATTTAAATGACCAACATTTGCAATAAATCCCCAAATCTATGTTAAAAAAATATATTAATAATATTAAAATTGCCAAACGTTTATTAAAAATGGGTGTACACTTACTTATCACTCCCTAACGCTGATCCAACCAGCGATAACCCAAAACAGCGATAGAAAAATTAAACTAATTAATATACTCTGTGGATAAAATAGCAGTTAGCACCACAATATTGTCTAACAGTGTCATAATATTGTGATTTGCATATTTAAATAAATACTTCAAAATTGTCTAATAATGTTATAAAAATTGTTTGAAAAAGTTTAAAATATTAAATAATGTTAGTAAATACAGAAGAAGAGCTATAGTTTACAATAATATAACTGAAAAATCAAGCGCTAATATAAGTGCAGTTGAGCCCAGATTTTGGTAGCCGATCCTCTTCCATTCGCTGGACATGTCCGTACCATCTTAATTGCTGAGTTTTAATATAATCTAAAATAGTTTCTTCGATCTTCATTTTCTCCCTTATAACTGAGTTCCTAATTTTTTCTCTTCTTTATTTATTTATTTATTTAGCAGTTAGAAATTTAGATAAAAACATTTTGTATGCGATGTGAAGTAGAAACCGAAGATTTAATATTAGAAGATCAGAAGGGGTGTGGAGCATGCCTTAGCATAGTGGTTAAGGCACTACGCTACAAGCCGAAAGGTCGAGGGTTCGAGTCAGGATTTTTAAACTGACGCAAACCTTCTGGCGGCACTATGGCCCTGCGATCGACTCAGCCTCTAACGGAAATGAGTACCAGACGTTTGTTCTGGGAGTAAGGGTGGCCGTCACGCAGGGCTGACAACCCGGCTGACATCAAGTGCCGATTGTCTAGAAAAAGCGGGAGCCTTAACCTCCTGCTACCCCAAGGGCCTCCTGAGGCCTGTAGTGGGATCACTTTAAGATCAGTAGGGGTATATTAGAGGATGTGAAGAATTCGAGTATCTGGGAGTAAAAGTAAATAAAGAAGATAAACGAGAAAGTGATATTAAGAAAAGAATAAATAAAGGTAGAGCAATAACAGCAATGATGAATGGAGTCTTATGGAACAGACATATAACCAGGAAAAATAAGTTACAAATATATAATTCAACAGTGAGAAGTACTGTCACATGGAGCTGAAGTTTGGAAATTCAACAAAAACTTATGTTGATGGAAATGGATTTCTTGAGGAGAGCAACAAGATGTTCAAAATTAGAAAAAATAAGAAATACTGTCATACGAGAAAAAATGAATATTAGATATTCAATAGTAAATTATATACGGTATAAGCAATTTAATTGGTATGGACACGTACGACGAATGCAAGAAGAAAGATTACCCAGGAAAACATTGGAATGGTGTCCACCTGGAAGAAGGAGGAGAGGAAGACCTCGAAACTCGTGGATGCAAGAAATAAGAACTGGAATGAGAACAAGAGGACTGGAGGACATGGGGTGGATGGATAAAAACGAGTAGAGAAGGAAAATAAAAATTTAGACACAGAAACATATGTAAACATTGAAAATCTGTATATAAATAAAATATTTTGCAGATTTACCCCTCCATGGTATCTTATCTTGTCATGGTGGAGTGGCTTGCATGACCCCTAGAACTATGCCAGCACTAGCATTGCTGCCAAAAGGGTTACCCATGCCGCACCGAAGGCGATAAACCAGACAAAAAAAAAGAGTACCTTGGTCGAAAGAGTGACAATCTTTCACAGTAAAAATACAACCGTCAAGAAACGCGGACAAGGGTTCCACTGGAGTAAAATTTTTCATTGTGTTTTCCAGGGTGGGTACTTCTTCAGGGAATCCTTGCCAAAGACTCAAGTAGAGGGACATGTTAGGACTTTTTATAGTAATGGGGCGTTAAGAGATGAACAGATTGGTGGATGGAGAAGACTACATCATCTTTATAGGAAGTCAGACATAATAAAAACAGTTAAGTCTCGTAGACTGCAATGGGCAGGACATATGGCACGAATTGGGAATGTAAGACGTGCATGGTAATGGTAACTTCTTGTAGAAAAACCAGAGAGAAAACGTCCAGTTGGTAGACCAAGAATGAGGTGGGAGAATAACATTAACTATGATTTGAGGGAAGTAGATTATACAGGGAATGATTGGAAAACAAACTCAGGATAGGGATGTATGGTGAGCTTATGTCCGTGCGGCCATGAACCTACAGGTTCGATAGTGCCACTGAATTGGTTAGGATATTATTCAGTAGTGCGACACTAAGAGATGAATAGACAGGTGAATGGAGAAGACTACATAACAGTAAGCTACATGGTCTTTATCCATCCACAGTAATTCTGCCCGAAGGCAGGTCCTTCACTGCAATCATAGCATTTGCATGCTGTGTTGCAGCTTTACTAGGGAATTGTAGGTGTGGTAGCTTCCCGTCGCTTTCCACACCGATGAAGGATGATGATGATGGCCATATGATTTCGGGGACCGTTTGGGCCTTAAAGTTTTCCTGACATTTGTCTTACAGGTGAAGAAAAACCTTGATAAAAACCTCACCCAGAAAAGCTGCCCCGACCGGGGATCGAACCTGGGCCCGCTGTGTGAGAAGGCAGGTTATGCGAGGGGTAAAGGGAGAATTCACCCTCTACTGCCAATAAGGATATGGTTGTAGTGAGAGTAGATGTTTGCCATGACCAATCACTGCTCTCGACGCAGTTATAGCACGCTAGTAAGGTTTGAAATTGCTGAGATGTCAGCTGTATGTCTGCTAACCGCATACATAAAGCGGCCTCTCCCACTGAATATCCATATCGGCAACACTGTCGTGAAAACGTCAAGGCCAGACGATCAGTGGCTGCAGTATAGTTTCTGTCTTCCAACCTTTCTTCTTCCTTCTGGTTTCCCTTCTAAAACCTTTCTTGCTCCATCCAAAACACATGTCCTACCCTTTCTTCTAATATCTCCTACCAGATCTAAATGCCTATATATTTTTTTTTTCAATTCCTGGTTCGTTCTAATTCTCCATATATCTTATTAGGTTATGTAGGTAGGAAATAACACTATGAGGTTTATTTTAATATTGTTTAGTTGTTTCTTGACTCACCTCATACTTCTTAACTCCCAAGCAGACTCGAGTTTCTTCACTTCATTTGTGACATTCTCAATGCTGTGTCACGTTCACAACTGATGTCCAACGGCCTCCTCTCCTGCAGACTGACCTCCGCACCATCTGATGGCTGACCGACGAACTTCCAAATCAATCCCCTCTCCTTATCACTGGGTATTTCAAAATTCATAGTTGTGTTTTTATTCTTGCATATGTAATTTTTTTTCCCAAATTGTGAGTTCCTTTGGTTTTTCCAATTGTTTAAGTAATTTTGTTTTGGTTTCTATTCTATGTTTTTCTGACCAGGCATGTGCAGCTATTGCAGATTTTTCTGTTTCTGCATTTTTAACATTTCTGAGATGTTCCTTAATCTTGTATTTATATTCCTTTTTGTTTTTCCTTTAATCTTATATTTAGATTATTTTTTGTGTTTCCTATGAAAACAAAAAAGGAATCTAAATACAAGATTACAGGAACACCTCAGAAATATTAACAATGGAGAAACAGAAAAATCTGCAATAGCTGCACATGCTTGGTCAGAAAAACATAGAATAGAAACCAAAACAAAATTACTTAACAATTGGAAAAACCGAAGGAACTCACAATTTTGGAAAAAAATTTACATATGCAAGAATAAAAACACAACTATGAATTTTGAAATACCCAGTGATAAGGAGAGGGGATTGATTTGGAAGTTCGTCAGTCGGCCATCAGATGGCACGGAGGTCAGTCTGCAGGAGAGGAGGCCATTGGACATCAGTTGTGAACGTAATACAGCATAGAGAATGTCACAAATGAAGTGAAGAAACTCGAGTCTGCTTGGGAGTTAAGAAGTATGAGGTGAGTCAAGAAACAACTAAACAATTCTCCAAATATCTTGCTCATGTTATCTTGTGTGTTTCAAGTGCCCTGCATTAAAAAAAGTACAAATGAATTATGTTGACAGGAAAGAATCCGGAACCAGTCTGCGCATTTGTGCCATACACCACTCTGAGTCTGTGTGCAGTGTTCAGCAATGTGTACTTCGCCGGCCGCAACTTGCACATTTGCATAGCAATGCAATCCCAGTGGCGAGACAGGAAGCTGTTTGACGTGTCTCTGGACTGTGTCAGAGTTGGAGCAAACGGCATTGTGAGACTCAAACCAGAAGACGGCGGTGGACTTCCCACCAACGTATTCACTCAAGATAACGACCAGTACGATTATGTCGACATCTTGTGATCCTAACCTCAACTTCACTTCCATTTATGAACATAACACGGATAAGCCATTTGTAAGCAATAGTTACACACTAAAGAAAAAAAATTCTTCCTTTTATACTGGTGGTCTACCATTGAGCTATTTAGGCAACTCCAGGAGAATTGAAGCTATATTGAACTACTCTCTAAAATACAATTTAAGAATATCTACATCTAAAACAAAAATATTAGCTCTGAAAGGAAAATGTGCAATAAGAACAAAAATAATGATAAACAATGTAATTATAGACCAAGTTCAGAATTTTAATTATTTGGGATGTCATTTAGGCAATGACAGAAATTTAAATAAACACACTAAAATACGATGATTCAATTATCTATGTGGCACAATTAAACACACTTAATTTAATTTATTTATTGGTGCCAAAGAAATGTTGTATTTGTCAAAATTTTTTTGAAATTTTCTATGCATTTCAGGACGGTAAGTAATTTTCTTGTATTTTTTTCTTTTCTTTGCAATTTTGTAGAGTAGTATATTTAGTCTGGGTAATCTTCTTAGTACCAATAAAAAAGTCAATGTTCCAGACAGTAAGAAATCTGGAATTTATCAAATAAATTGTGAAGACTGCAATGAAGTCTATATAGGAAAAACAAAAGGAATTTGGAAATTTGGACAAAAGAACATTTCAGAAATATTAAAAATTGTGAAATTGAAAAATCTGCAATTACTGCACATAGTTTATTAGAATATCATAAAATTGGAAGAGAAGCTAAACTTTTAAAACAAGTAGAGAAGACTTTGGAATTGACAGTTTGGGAAAAAATATACATTCAGAAAAACAAAAATAGATCAATGAATTTTGATATCCCTAACGAAATTACATTGATTTCGAAGTTCATAAATTCAACCATAGATGGCAGCACTGAAGACGGCGACAATAGAATAGTTGACAGCCGAAGAATTTCGTCAGTCGGAGTTATGGCTGAAGATGAACACGACTGTGTTTGAAATTGCGATATCATGGAAGCATGAATCCTATGAGGTGAGTTGTTTAAACAATATGTTCTCCAATGAATTTTAATGATTATACCTCATAATGTTTACTTCCCAACATTAATTTAATACGATAAATGGGGTTTGAAAATAAATTTAGAAAAAAACATTTTATATGGGAATCAACTTTGACTCAATTGAGTTGTACAGAAAGACTCAATAGATATTTGCCCTTCTGACTCATTTCGAGTTATCACAAAATCAAGGAAAAATAATCCTCTCCATCTTACTGTGATGTCTGGCGAAGAGTTTTAGCTAAGAAAATATTTAAAGAACCATTACTAAGAGAAAGCTTGATGAAGAAAACCATCCAGTTTCATGGCTAAGTATTATGTATCGGAAATCCAATCCATTTACAATCTTTTACAAGGAGAACATGTCTGATCAGCTTCCATTTTTCAAGCTAAACCTAATGAATATGTTAATGATGGCTGGATGATATTCGGGGACCATTTGGGCCTTAAAGTTTTCTGACATTTGTCTTACAGGTAAGTAAAAACCTCGATAAAAACCATCACCCAGGAAACTTGTCTCAACCGGGGATCGAACCCGGGGATCACTGCGTGACAAGGCAGCACACTACCTCAAGACCACAATGGTGAACTATTTTTGTTGATTACGCAAGTTCAATCTGGAACTTCTCGGAAAGGTTTGAAACCATTTGGCGCAAGGGAATTACAATGTATAAAGAGAAAAATTTGCATCTAGATCACAATGCGCCTCAGTAGGTCGGCTGGTAGAGCATTTGACCCGGAAAACCAAAGGTCCCAAGTTCATGTCTCGGTCTAGGCAAAAACTTTTTTTTTCTTCTTCTTCTTCCTTTCATGTGATAGACCTAGTGGTCTGTTACGGTCTCAATCCAACGTTTGAAGGGTCTGCCCAAGGATCTCTTGCCTGGTGGCTGGTAATTTAAGATCTGACGTGGTATTCTTGTTCTGCTCATTCTTCTTACGTGAGATTTGCAGTTGTTTCTGTATTTTTGTATTTATTCCATTACTGATTCTGTTTGTAATTCTTTGAGAATGTCAGAATTCCTTTTATGGTCTGTCCTTGAATAGCCCGCAGTACGTCTCATAAATTTCATTTCTGCTGCAGTTAGTCTTTGTTCATCTACACTGCAAATTGTCCAGGCCTCACTGCCGTAACATAATATGGGTCTGGCCAGTGTTTTATAAATTCTAGTTCGTGTGTGTTGCTGTACTGTGTTTGGCTTGAAAATATTATTTATAATTCCTGTTACTCTGTTAAATTTTATAATTTTATGACTAAAATCTTTTTCCTCTTCGTATGTAACTTGGTATCCGAGATAGTTAAATGTGTTAGTTTCTTCTAATATTTTATTATTAATAACAATTTTACTGCGAACTGGGTCTTTTCCTAGATTTTTCTGTTGAGATTTCCATGTTGTAGTTTATTGCCGTTTGGTGAAAAGAGTGGACTGAACGTTGTAGGTCATCTTCTGAATTCACTATAAACACAATGTCATCTGCAAATAATAGGGTGTCTAAATTATATAATCTATTAAGTGGTATACTGCCATGTGGTTGTAGTCTCCATTCTTTAATAATTGAGTTCACGTATATTATGAAGAGCATTGGTGAAAGACCACATCCTTGTCTAACTCCTTGATGAATTTCCTAAACGTTTATTAGAAATGGATGTACACTAACTTCTTCCTTCTTAACGTAACAAAATAAAATATATTTAAATTAATATCGGGAAGTAAACATTATGAGGTTATATCATTAATAGTGAGTGGAGAACATATTTTAATCGACTCACCTCATACATTTTCAAACTTCTTTGATACCGACGGTTTCAGACAATATCATGTCCTTCATCAGTCATGGCATCCACTGATGAAATTCCGTGATTGTTGATTTCTTTAGTGACATCACCTCTTGTGCTGCCATCTTTTGTTGGGATTATGAACTTTGTAATTAAATTTTTATCCACCGGAATATCGAAATTCATGATATTGTCTGAAACCGTCGCTATCAAAGAAGTTTGAAAATGTAAGAGGTGAGTCGATTAAAATATGTTCTCCACTCACTATTAAAAATAAAATATATTCATGTTATTTACTGAGTATGCACCAACAATAGTACTAACCTAACAAAATTGTGTAAATTATATTTGAAGAGAAAAATATAGGCTCAGACTGGGGTTTGAACCCAGGATCTTCTACACTCTTTCAATCTAAATGCAAATCTTTCTCTTATATACACTGTTAATTCCTGTGTGCACCAAATTCTATGGAGCCTTTGCTTCTATCTTGCAAATGGTGGCTTCTTTATTAAGAATACGTTAAATGGGAATTTTACATTACATTATAAAGTCAGTTCGGCTTCTTTCATTGTTTTTATTATTCATTTTATACATCTCAATGATGGATAAATTACTGGGTTCAAACCCCAGTCTGAGTGTATATTTTTCTCTTCAAATATTATTTACCATCTTGGATATTATCTCTCTATCTGGCATGAAAGGATATCCCTGAAAAAATTACTAGTTATAATAAAAGTTTGGGAAATTTTGAGGAAGTGGCTCAATTCAAATACCTAGGAAAATAATCACAAATAGGAATGAGATGCACAAAAAATAAACATAGGCTCAATTCTGGAAATGCGTGCTATTATGCATTGCAGACTCTTGATGTCCCAACTCCTTTCAAAAGACGTTAAACTGAAAACATATAAAACTATTATTCTACCAGTTATATTATATGGGTGCGAAACATGGACTCTTACTTTAAGGGAGGAAAGGAGATTACAAGTATTTGAGAATAAAGTACTTAGGAAAATTTTTGGACCAAAGAGAGATGAAGAGACAGGTGAATGGAGAAGACTGCATAACAACGAACTACATGGTCTTTATAGGAAGCCAGATATAATCAGAACAGTTAAGTCTCGTAGACTGTGATGGGCAGGACATGTTGCACGTATGGGGAATGAAAGACTTGCATGGAAGCTTCTTGTAGGAAAGCCAGAGGGAAAACACCCACTTGGTAGACCAAGAATGAGGTGGGAGAATAACATTAACTATGATTTGAGGGAAGTAGATTATACAGGGAATGATTGGAAAACATTAGTTCAGGATAGGGATGTATGGAGAGCTTATGTCCGCGCGGCCATGAATCTACAGGTTCGATAGTGCCAGTGAGTAAGTAAGTAATAAAAGTTTGGGAATTATTAATCAAGTTATGAAACCGTCCCTTGTACAAAAAAACACCAGATTACATTTATATAACACTTTGGCTAGACCAGTGTTGACCTATGGTAGTGAAGCATGGACACTAAAAAGACAACATGAAAGCAGAATAACGGCTTGTGAAATGAGATTAATGCGCAGAACAGCGGGTTACACCAGATGGGATCGGAAAAAGAACACCGATACCTTAAAAGAATTGAAGACTACGCCAATTTTGGAATATATTAAACGGTACCAACTAATAATGAATGGAGAACATTAAATGTTTCAAATATTACAAAATGTTAATAAAAACAAAGAAGTAGTATGGAAAATGAAGGGAAAGGTAATGTACTGTTGTGCCTCTAGTTTATATTCTTCTTGCTATGGTGACTTCAAACTTACCGAAACGACACTCTTCAGATTTGTTCCCTTCAGATGTCACAGTACCTGCTCTGCTGCGATCTTGATATCACTTGGCACTGTCTTCATAATCTGTAATCACATCAACGCCATTTATGTTAAAACAAATATTAATATTAAGTTATGTAGATAGGAAATAACACTATGAGGTTTTTTAATATTGTTTATTTTTATTATTTCACTCACCTCATACTTCATAATTCATAGCAGACCCTGGGTTTTCTCACATCTTTTGTGACATTCTCAATGCTGCATCACGTTCACAACTGACGTCCAACGGCCAGATGGCGCGGAGGTCAGTCTGCAGGATAGAAGGCCGTTGGACGTCAGTTGTGAACGTGACGCAGCATTGAGAATGTCACAAAAGATGTGAAGAAACCCAGGGTCTGCTATGAATTATGAAGTATGAGGTGAGTGAAATAATAAAAATAAAAAATATTAATATGTTCTCCATTCATTATTAATGATATAACCTCATAATGTTTACTTCCAACATTAATTTAAATATAGTACCAACTAAATTGGAAACACCATCTTGAAAGAATGAGTTCAAATCGGATCCCCAAAGCTGTTATAATTATATACCAAGAGGACGAAGATCTCTGGGCCGTCCTATGAAACGCTGGAGGGAAAATTTTCTATAGGATCGTAACAGGCCTTGACCTAATACTTGGAAGGAAGAAAAGAGAAGATATAATTTACCCATTATTGAGATGTATGAAATGAATAATAGAAACATTAAAAATAGTGTAATTAAGTTTTTGATGGTGGCAACATTGGAAGATGAGGGAAAATATCTAGTGAGTATCACAATATTGTGTAAAAATTCCGTAATGTTTGCATGTTTTGTATAAATAAATAAATATGTAAAAATTGTAAAATAATGTTATGTGTATTTTTTATTTATTGAATCTCTAATAATCTGGACCTATTTCACCATCCGGTATGTTAGCGTTTTAGTTACAATACAATTAATTATTACAGTAATTTAGATTATGCTTAATTTCTAGCGTTACATATCAATAACAACAAATTAATTAATTAATAAACCAAAAACTATAGCAGTATTTTAATATCATATTAAATATGAAAGTTTAAGTTGATAATTTTATATTTTAAAATTCTTTTAATATTTAAATATAACTTAAATAAAGAAAAACATCTAAATAATTAATTGTTGTTTATTGTTGAATAAAAATGTCTCAATAACAATTAAAGAAATAATTGTATTATATAACAGTCTTTCTAAATAATGCTTTTAAAATTGTGTCTTAAGTCATTGTTGTCTGAAATATAAAGCTTTCTGTTATAACTGTAATAAGAACACCTGCTTAACTTAATATTTTTAAATAAAAGTATACTAAATTCTGATTGGATGTTAAAAACAATTAACTTTTTGATTTAACCAATCAAATTTAAACATGGTATTTAATGGACCTTTAACCAATAGAATTTAAATTAAAATCATGTGATGTAATAATGTTCTTTAATATTATAACAGAAGTACTCTAGGAGTCTGCAAATAACTTTCATCAAGTACAGAGGCAATAACAACTCTCCTGATAAAATGTAAAAGTTAAGACTAGAAGAACAGTTGATTTAAGAAAAGAAAATAATTTAATTTTAATTGACAGTGAAGAATAATACCACTTAAATTTACTTAATCTGCTGGGAACCTACAAAATGAATAAATTTATTACTAGTTCAGTTATTAGTGATTGTTAAAGTGTTTTCCTATCCTGTGTACCATTTCGACCCTGAGAAAAGAATCCAGCTCTACCGGAAAATCAAACCCAACCAGAACCAGTAATTCTGATTTATTATTTTTGGACACTAATATTTCTTCAAATTGTCGCCACAACAAGGGGCGGAATTAAATACTTCTTCAAAACCAAGTCAAGTCTTTCTACAGCAACACTTCTTACATAAAATATTTGACAAAGACAGTTGAAATCTATTTTGGCAATAACCTAATCTTTTAATAAATTTGTGTGTTTTGGAATCAAATGTGATATAATATAATTGAAAAATGTTTCAAATATTACAAAATGTTAATAAAAACAAACAAGTAGTATGGAAAATGAAGGGAAAGGTAATGTACTGTTGTGCCTCTAGTTTATATTCTTCTTGCTATGGTGACTTCAAACTTACCGAAACGACACTCTTCAGATTTGTTTCCCTTCAGATGTCACAGTACCTGCTCTGCTGCGATCTTGATATCACTTGGCACTGTCTTCATAATCTGTAATCACATCAATGCCATTTATATTAAAACAAATATAATTTTTAAATCTGCATCTTTTCTGTCTCAGTGGTGAATATTGTTTGAAAATACAGTAGCAAGTAGCATTATGAGGTTTTACTTAAGGGCACCCGGTACTAATTTCCTTGCAATTTTGTTTAACCCTTCAGAGCAGATGGATTTAAATGGCCGAAAATACTCTGATGCGGGGGGAAGTTCACCGGTATTTAAACTCAGCCGCTCAGTGCCAGTATTCCAATAACGCATTTAAATTGATATATCTTGAGTAATTTAAATGTTTTTTGCAATTCGTTTATGGTGAACCCTTAATATAACATTTAATTAATTAAATTTGTTACGGTTCTCATGTAACATCTCTGCAGACTTATTTATGGTTGTTGTGCCACAGTTGAAACAGGTCCTTTTTGTAAATTTCTCACATAAGTGACACAGTGTATTGCACTAGGGATTCTTTGAAGAATTCAGAGAACCGGCTTTACCTAACAACAAAACGAAATATTTACACAAAGAGAAGGGTCTTGAAAAAAAAGAAGTATGAACTTCAAAAATTGGTGTGATAAATCTTCAAAATGTAAACCAGCTGTTTGACTCTCGGGCAACAATAAGTGTATTTTTTCCCCTTGTGTTTACTTTGTTCATGTTTATTACAAACACATTGCTTCTATGCGCTGACCTTCTTTCTTGTAGGGGGGGGGGGCAGCCTTCTACAAATGTGTCTTTCTAACACTTTGGAAACATTATTTTAGGTCGTGTGCCTTCAAAAAATGGTCTTTCTACACATCAGACCTGTTGTACTAAAAGACCTTCATCAACCCTAAATTTCAATGTCTTTCTTCTGGTTTCCAAACTGAAACCAGTTGATGAAATATGACTATAATAGTTTCACCCGGAGGCGTGGACTTAAAAGATCAACATGCTACAAGCCGGAAGATCGAGGGTTTGAGTCCCGGTGGATCAGGATTTTTAAACTGAAACAAACCTTCAGGCGGCACCGTGAACCCGGGGTTGACTCAGCCTCTAACTGAAATGAGTACCAGATGCTTGTTATGGGCCATCAGACAGAGATAAGTACTCGGCTTACATCAAGTACCGATAGTCTAGAAAAAGTGGGAGCCTTAACCTTCTAATATCCCAAGAACCTTCTAAGGTCTGTAGTGGACCACTTTACCTTTTAGATACTGACTGAATTGTAGACTAACTACCTTTCCATAATGTAAGAATATCGTCATTTGAAATATATATTTTAATATATATCTGAAATTTACTGTTGTGGTCCTGTACTATAGCGTAAATCGGAAATAACTTTGTTGGGTCTTTATATATACTGAATTTTGCGACATTATTATTAAAAATGAAGAGATTTGAAAATAGATTCAATTTGATAGACAAGCTAATCTACAAAAAAAGGCGAATTTAGTTTTATAAGAAATCCTTTATCAAGTTATAAATTTAAGAAAAATGTCAGAGGCCGCAAGAATAAATGCAAATATAACATTATTTTAACTTGTTACTGAGGGCCGTAATCAGTTAATATATGCACTAATATAAACTTTGAAGTCTCTACATAAATTTGTATAAACTGTAAATAGTTAATGTAAACACAAAGGTCATAAATACAGTTTAAAGCAGTGCGTGCAGCTAGCGTACATGTCACGTCGTTCCGCATTTTGGTGAAGAATTCAACTTGCGTACACGTCACATCGCTCCACGCTGACGGGTTAAAAATATGCAACATATAAAAATTATTTTTTCAGCTTATTCTTAAGTGATGCCACTAATTAAACAAGTCTTCCTGAACATAATGACACTCTGGTTAACTTTTTACACATATTTCTTCATGAATAACTTAAAATACAAAAAAAGCTGAAAATAATAAATCCAACTTCTTAAAAGTATTGTGTTGGTTCAATTTTCTCAAAAACTACTTATCAAATTGTTTCCACAATTTAGTATATTATTGTCCATAGTTCATTTGACAATAACGTTTGCTTGTTTTGAGATATGGATTGTGATTTATTTTTAAAAAAATTCAAAGACCAAAAATTTCTTTTGTTAAAAATTTTGCAAACTTGTTTCTGTTTTTTTTTTCAAACACTATCAATAGTACAAAAATAAATTTACCTTATTATTATAGAGGTCTTTAAACTTAACTGCTGTGGTCTTGAGGTAGCGTGCTGCCTTGTCACGCAGTGGGCCCGGGTTCGATCCCCGGTCGGGGCAGTTTTTCTGGGTGAGGTTTTTATCGGGGTTTTTCCTCACCTGTAAGTAAGACAAATGTCAGGAAAACTTTAAGGCCCAAACGGTCCCCGAAATCATATGGCCATCATCATTATCATCATCCTTCACCGGTGTGGAAAGCAACGGGAAGCTACCACACCTACAATTCCCTAGTAAAGCTGCAAGAATAGTATGAAAATGCTATGATTGCAGTGAAGGACCTGCCTTTGGGCAGAATTACTATGTACGGATATAAATATTTAAAAATCGTAAGAGAAGTTTATACAATTGTTCTAAAATGTTTAAAATGGTACAAAACGTTATTACAAATAATAAAAATGTATATTTCAACTGTGACATAAGAATGTTGTATGGAAAATAGTGATCGTTAGATCAAATTTTGATACATGTGGAAATCTCGTTATTGTTTTGCGATGCTTCTGACATCAGCGTCACTAAACAGGTATGGAATATACATGGTAAAAATTATTTAAACCGACAAACTCTGGGAGGTTGTAGGGGACACCAAAACAAATATTTTTCCCTAATGTAATTTTTTCTTATGAGGATTATTTAAACCGGTAGAGGAAGATTTGTCTAGCGACAAATTAATTAAACCAACAAACACTTTTGCATTTTTTATTACCAAGAGACAACACATTAACACAACACAATTACTTAAATTACAGTAGAGGTTCAAAAATGCCTCCATTGACATGTAAACAAAGGTTATACCGGCGGATCATGTTCTGTCTAACACGGGCAAAAACTCCAGGAGTATCGTTAATTGTTCCTGCTGCTGCTACTATCCGGGCAACCAGATCCTTTTCTGATGCAACAGGAGTTGTGTAAACAAGGTTGCGCATCTCTCCCCACACAAAAAAATTCAAAGGGGTCATATCTGGGGATCGAGCAGGCCATGGTACAGGACCACCTCTGCCAATCAACTTTTCTGAAAACCATTGGTTCAAGAATCAACGCACATGATGACTGAAATGTGCCGGCGCCCCATCATGTTGGAACCACATGCATCGTCTGGTAGGAAGCGGGACGTCTTCCAGCAATGCTCTGGCGAGAAAATTGTAATAGTGCCTGCCATTTAATGGCCTGGGTAGGAGATATGTCCCAATTAAACAGTCCCCAACAACACCGGCCCACACATATCAGTGTACTTACTCCAGGTGTATCGCTCCATTAGTAAACAGATACAATTCAGCACTACACTGGTGGACAAAACAATTCCTACCATCAACAGCAGTTGCAGTGATGACAACTGAAGAGCGTAATACGCCCTCTACCGGTTTAAATATTCCTCATACGAAAAAATGGCATTAGGGAAAAATATTTGTTTTGGTGTCCCCTACAACCTCCCAGAGTTTGTCGATTTAAATAATTGGAAAAACTGCACTTACACTATCTCAAAACTGCAAAGAACTGCAAATACACGATAGCAGTTAGAAGTAGCAGCGATAACGTTATCATTGAATGATAACCCACAAACATCATAGTGAGTTACCAAACGTTTATTAAAAATGGGTGTACACTTACTTATCACTCCCTAACGCTGATCCAACCAGTGATAACCCAAAACAGCGATAGAAAAATCACAGACTAAGTAATATACTCTGTGGAGAAAATAGCAGTTAGCGTCAACAGTCTAACAGTCTCATAATATTGCGATTTGCATATTTAAATAAATACTTTGAAATTGTCTAATAATGTTATAAAAATTGTTTTAAAATATTAGAAAATGATGGTAAGTACAGAACAAAAGCTATAGTTTACAACAATATAACAGAAAAATTTTGAGATAGTAGAAGTGCAGTTGAGCCAAATAATTTTCACTCTGTAGATTAATGAAATGTATTTAGTCAAAAGTTAATGACCTATATTAGCTACTTACTGCGAATATGTTCTTGCTCCGTGAAAATGAAATAAAAATAACAAACTTTGTCACTTTGGGCATTATATAATTCCATTATTAATCTTAAAAAATTTAACTTTCAACTTAGCCGGACATCATAGACTTTATAGAAAAGAAAAGATTACAGTGGCATGGCCATGTCAAAAGAATGCCAGAGCAAACATTGCCTAACCTTATTATGGAATGGATCCTAATGGAGAAGTAGTAGAAAGGAAGACCAAAGAAAACCTGGATAGAGGGCGTACAAGCGGCTATGATTGTCAAAACGATTGGAAGATCAATTGTTGCGTTTCGTTTGCGGAAGGCGGCGGCAGCTGTCACAACACCGGATGATAATGATATAATTTTCTTTACATTTAAATTCATCCGAATTCACTTAAACTCGATGCGCTCATATTTTGAACTACAATCATTGTTGCCAAACGAAGATCAGGAAAATTGTTTTTCGTTAATACATATTCGTTTATTTCTATGTAATACTATAATAGCAGATTTAAATAGTTGTATATTATATGCGTTAAATCTATAAAATGCGATCCATGATACATTAAGAGTGGGTATCTTATATCTAGAACATTTTATTATATTGGCGTCCATGAATATATTATTTAATTCCATAGTGACAAGCACTGACGACCCGCTGGTTAGGAGGATCGGCTTACTCTATGAGGAAGATTTCTAATAGCATGCTATCTGGCGTGAAAAGTTAGAACTATTTGTATACAGCTGTTTCATGTTTATATCAAGTGTCTATTTTATATCGTCTGCATTTTATTAACCCAACAAAAAAATCCACTATAAATAATTATAGAAGATTCTATGTCACCAACACAAAATCAAATATTGTTTAATTGTTGCAGTATGTGAAAGAATACCTCCTGAGAGAAATATAGAACTAACTCACTGACACTATCGAACCCGTAGGTTCATGGCCGCGCGGACATAAGCTCTCCATATAGCCCTATTCTGAGCTAATGTTTTCCAATCATTCCTGTATAATCTACTTCCTTCAAATCATGGTCAATATTATTCTTCTACCTCATTCTTGGTCTACCAACTGGGCGTTTTCTCCCTGGTTTTCGTGCAAGAAGCTTCCATTCACGTCTTTGATTTCTCATTCATGCCTCATGTCCTGCCCATCGCAGTCTACGAGACTTGACTGTTATTATATCTGGCTTCCTATAAATACCATGTTGCTCATTGTTCTCCATTCACCTGTCTGTTCATCTCTCTTTGGTCCAAAAATGTTCCTAAGAACTTTATTCTGAAATACTCGTAATCTTCTTTCCTCCCTTAAATTAAGAGCCCATGTTTCACATCCATATAATATAAAGTAAAGTAATCCGACTACAGAGATGAATGGAGCAGACTACATAACAATGAACTACATGGTCTTTATAGGAAGCCAGATATAATAAGAACAGTTAAGTCTCGTAGACTGCGATGGGCAGGACATGTTGCACGTATGGGGGATGAAAGACTTGCATGGAAGCTTCTTGTAGGAAAGCCAGAGGGAAAACGCCCAGTTGGTAGACCAAGAATGAGGTGGGAGAATAATATAACCACGATTTGAGGGAAGTAGATTATACAGGGATGATTGGAAAACATTAGCTCAGAATAGGGATATATGGAGAGCTTATGTCCGCGCGGCCATGAACCTACGGGTTCGATAGTGCCAGTGAGTAAGTAAGTAAGTAATCCGACTACAAGCCTTGGGGTAGTGGGAGGTTAAAGCTCCAACTTTTTCTGGGCAATCGACACTTGATGTCAGCCGGGTTGTCAGCGCTGCGTGATGGCCGCCTTTACCCCCAGAACAAGCGTCTGGCACTCATTTCCGTTAGAGGCTGAGTCGACCCTAGGGTCATAGTGCCGCCAGCGGGACTTGAACCTTCGACCTTCCGGATTGTAGCGCAGTGCCTTAACCACTACGCTACTTCGTGAGTCGTGAATTTATCGATAATTTGGAAATCACTCGTGGCATTACTTATGAAAAAAGATTATTTCAATACTCATCCTCATCATCGAAAAATGTTATCATTTCTTCATTGCTTTTGTAAAAAGTGTTTACTATATTTACATATTCTACCAAACTATTATTTAATTTTAATCTATCATCTTTGTTATAATATTCTTATGTTACTGTATTTTGTTCTACTGTTTCTTGTTCATTTACTTCATCTTCTTGTATCTTGTAAACCCATGTTTTCCCTTAACAGAGATTTAGGTGTTCTCCCCCTACAGGGAATAATTTGAACCATACTAATGGGAGCCTTAACCTCCTACTACCCCAAGGGCCTCCGGGTCTGTTGTGGGATCACTTTACTTTACTAATTTAGTTAGCCTACACTTGTTTTTGTATAGATGTCATTTTGAGTGGTCTGTGCTCAGCGTTCCACCTCATACTGACATCTAGGAAACCAAGGTAGTACTAGGACGGGAAAATTCGGTAAATTTTGCTTAGAGGCCTTTTCATTCAGGCTTAAGGATCTTTAACGAGCCTGAAAATCTTCAGACTCGGGACCCACGGCTTAAAGTTCCTCCCGGAGGACTTGCTGCTTATATTTTTCCATCCTAAAAAATCCATCGATCCCGGCTGGGTTTGAACCCGCGACCCTCTGGACCAGAGGCAAGGAGCATAACCACTAGTGGCCGATAATTTACTTCATAATATTAGAAAATTATTTCAAAATAAAAAACTAAAGTAATGGCGTTCCATGGAAAGTGCCCAGTAAGAACAAAAATAGTAACAGAAGATAAAGTGTTGGAATAGGTTTCACGCTTCCAGTATTTGGGCTGCGATATAACTTATGAAGAAGAACAAGATATAAATAAAAAATACAGAAATGTCAACATATTTATGGAACAATCAGACGAACACTGAGGAACAAAGTAAGAAAGGATACGCAGCTAAGATTTTACTCAACGATGGCACTACCAGTGGCGATGTATGGAAGCGAAGCCTGGGTCCTGAAGGAAAAAGAAAAAAAAAATAAAATTCAGGCAGCGGAAATGAGCTTCCTACGGGCTGTGAAAGGTTGTACAAGAGAAGAACATATTAGAAATGAGAATATTGGAGAGGAACTAAAAGTACAACCACTTCTTCAACAAATAGCAGAACACAGCAACAATTGCATAGAACATCTGCAAAGAATAACAGAGGATAGGATACCATAGATTGCACCGATGTATAATCCTGGAGGATAAAGATCGGTAGGAAGACCAAGAAACTGCTGGGCTGAACAGATGTGAGATCAGAACATGCAAAATCTGATCCGTGAAGAATGATGATGATGATGATGATGTTACAAAATTATAACCCTGATATACCATAAGGTAAAAAATGGTTTTTCATGTATTGGATATAATAATAATAATAATAATAATAATAATATAATAATAATAATAATAATATAATAATAATAAAGTGGACGATCATTCAATCACTATAAGGGTGACATGTGATATGCATGTCGGAACCCGTAGCTGGTTTTCTCAACTGAAGCCGCCTACTCAGTATGCCTACCCAAATTCCTCACAATGCTGGGAAACAAACTGTCAGAAATTACACGAGAAAATTTTCTCCCCCATGGGGACTTGAACCAGCGCAAAATACATATATGTCGGTATGTATAACTAACTAAGTCACTGGCACTATCGAACCCATAGGTTCATGGCCGCGCGGACATAAGCTCTCCATATATCCCTATCCTAATCCAATGTTTTCCAATCATCCCCTGTATAATCTACTTCCCTCAATCATAGTTAATGTTATTCTCCCACCTCATTCTTGATGTACCAACTGGGAGTTATCCCTCTGGTTTTCCTACAAGAAGCTTCCATGCACGTCGTTCATTCCCCATTCGTGCCACATGTCCTGCCCATCGCAGTCTACGAGACTTAACTGTTGTATATCTGGCTTCCTATAAAGACCATGTAATTCACTGTTATGCAGTCTTCTCCATTCACCTGTCTGTTCATCTCTCTTTGGTCCAAAAATTATTCCTAAGAACTTTATTCTCAAATAATCGTAATCTCCTCTCCTCCCTTAAAGTAAGTTTCACGTCCATATAATATAACTGGTAGAATAATAGTTTTTATATGTTTTCAGTTTAACGTTTTTGGAAAGTAATTGGGACAATCAAAATTTATGTCGGTATGTATTTGTAGATATATTAAATCATTCACTTTGAGTTAGTTTACAATATTAATTCAAGTTACTTTAGGTGAATGGAAAGATAACCTAACAGAGAACTATACAATTTTACAGTATTTTAGATACGTACCTACATAATGTTGGAAAGTTTTTCATTATATAATTGTTTTCAATTACAAATTAATCTTCCGGTAAAGTTACCTCAATTCCTAATTCAATTCGATACCGTATTGCTACTAATCTGTACGTTTTTCTGTTTTATATCAAATCATTTAGATGTACTCCCCGGCAAAGACTGACCAGCTCGACAATAGATTACGTCTTATTCGTATCACATTACCAAGGAATTGCGATTTATAACAGTTATGTCTGATCATAGAAATTCGGCATAAAATTTAAATATTAAGTTTAGAACCAAGATATATTAAAAACTAACCAAAATGTGACAAAAATTTCTAAAAAAATGTATAAATAAAGTTAGGGTGAGTTATTTTTATCTTTTTAAGTTCAAGACATATGTATAACTGCTAGATTGTTAACTTATAACAGTTAAATTGTTAAAAATTGTAGCTGCTATAATAACGCCACACAGATTTTCTCTAATAATAAGACGATACGGATTTTCTGATGATTTGAAGACGATAGAAAAGCGGTGTTGCCGACAAACAAAAGACAATCGCTAGTTGAAATGTTTCGCGTGACTTTGCCAAAGTTGTAACAAATCCTGACAACAAGAATGAAATTGTTTTACAATGTAAATAAGAAATCATTAAAAACTTTGCAAATAAAAGGAAAATACATGATCATCCTAATAGCTCAGAGGTAATTCAATAGCATATTTTTAATAGCATATTTATTCAAGATTGCATGAAAATATTAAGTTTTTATTATCGTTTGAAAGATTTCGTATAAATATTAAAAACACTTTAGTGTGTAAATACGATTGAAATTTAATACAGAGCCATTGACCTACTTTCCGATAGTCCGGATACGATGCATAATGAACAGTGTTGCCGGCTCTAAATTACTTCTCAGCTTCACATGTTCATTAACTATATTTTCATGACCGCGCGACATAAGCTCTCCGCGTATCCCTATCTTGAGCTTATGGGCGTTTTTTTTTCTCTGCTTTGCTTAAAGAAGCTTTTTTATATGTCTACCAGGCCTATGTTTTATAAATATATACCTCTAATGATCCTTGTATAAACCCAAACGTAATAAATATTGTTTATCTGTAAAACTTGAAAAATCATAATAACAATAATAAGGAATAATAATTTAATA
This sequence comes from Diploptera punctata, assembly GCA_030220185.1. Classification (NCBI taxonomy): domain Eukaryota; kingdom Metazoa; phylum Arthropoda; class Insecta; order Blattodea; family Blaberidae; genus Diploptera; species Diploptera punctata. The sequence continues at coordinate 7,945 of JASPKZ010000977.1, read as the reverse complement.
ATAATATGATAATAGTATATACTATATACTGTATATATTATATAATAAGCAATACATCATATATTTTGTTCAATGACCCAGTTTGTCACTTCGACATATCTGGTGTTCTGTCCTATAATAATAATAATAATAATATAATAATAATAATAATAATATAATAATATAATAATAATAATAATAATAATAATAATTTGTCAATGCCGCAGCTTGTTACTTCGACATTTCTGTGTTTCTCTTATAATTATTTCTTATAATAATATAAAATAATATAATAAAATAATAATAATAATATAATAATAATAAATAAAATAATAATAATTTTTGTTCAATACCCCAGCTTGTTACTTCAACATTTCTGGTGGTTTCTCTTCTTCTTCTCTTCTTCTAATAATAATAATAATGATGATAATAATAATAATAATAATGCAATAATAAATATAATTTTTGTTCAATCCCTCAGCTTAAAAAAAAAAAAAAAATAAATAACAATAAAGCTATTATTATTATTACTTCAACATTTCTGGTGTTCTCTTCTTTCTACTAACTATCTTCTAATAATAAATAATAATAATAATAATAATAATAATAATAATAATTAATAATAATAATTTTGTTCAATACCCCAGCTTGTTACTTCAACATTTCTGGTGTTCTCTTCTTCTTCTTCTTCTTCTTCTTCTTCTTCTTCTTCTTCTTCTTCTAATAATAATAATAATAATAATAATAATTTTTGTTCAATACCTCAGCTTATTACTTCAACATTTCTGGTTTTCTCTTCTTCTTCTACTTACTTCTTATTCTTCTTCTTCTACTAATAATAATTAATAATAATAATATAAATAATAATAATAATAAAATAATAATAATAATATTTTGTTCAATACCTCAGCTCTGGTACTTCAACATTTCTGGTTCTCTCTTCTTCTTCTTCTTCTTCTTCGTCTTCTTCTTCTTAATAATATAATAATAATAATAATAATAATAATATAAAATAATAATAATTGTGTTCAATACCTCAGATTATTACTTCAACATTTCTGGTTTTCTCTACTATCTACTTACTTCCCCCTTATCCTCCTATTTACTAATATCTTCTTCTTCTTCATAATAAATAAAATAATAATAACGATAATAAAATTTTGTTTCAATACCCTCAGCTTTCCTACTTCAACATTTCGGTTTTCTCTTCTTCTTCTAACTACTTCTAATTCATAATCATTCTTTATTCTATTCTAACTAATAATAATATATATAAAATAACAATAATTCTGGTCTTCCTCTTATTACTTCATTTCTGGTTTTCTCTTCTTCTACTTTCTTCTTTATTCTTCTTATAATAATTATTAATATAATTAATAATAATAATAATAATAATAATAATTTTTGTTCAATACCCCACCCTGTTACTTAAACATTTCTGGTGTTCTCTTCTTCTTCGTCTCTTCTAATAATAAGAATAATAATAATAATAACTTTGTTAACACCCCAGCTTCTTACTCAACTTTATGGTGTTCTCCTTCTCTTCGCTTCTTCTAATAATAATAATAAATATAATAATGATAATAATAATAATAATGCCACTAGAGTTGCACCGTGGGGTTGCAAAGAATGAGCACCTGATGCATGACGGCCGCCTTCACACCCAGAGCAAGTGTCTGGTAGTCATTTCCGTTACAGGCTGAGTCGACACCAGGGCCATTGTCCCGCCAGTTTAAAAAATCGTGATACCGCCAGGACTCAAAATCTCGACCTTCCGGTTTGTAGCGTATTGTCTAACAACTACTGCTACGGAGTTGTCTTTGTTAATCTATCTCTCTATCTTCGGGTTTTTACAGCTGCTGCCGTCTTCCCGTGCCAAACCAACAAAGCCTACGATCTTGGGCATCTTCAATGCTTAGCCCTCTAGCTTGCATTACTGTCTTCATGTTTTCCTTCCATGTTAACTTTGGTCTCCCTCTTTTCTTCTTTCTCGTCGGATGCCATTGATGTAATTGTTTCGGCCATCGCTCATCTTCCATTCTTAAAATATGTCCTAACCACTTTAATTCCTTCTCCTCAATTCTTTCAATTATGCTTTCTTCTGCTTCCATTATGTTTCCAATTTTCTTATTTGTTAACAAACAATAGTGTATTTTATATTGACTTTGTCCACCGCTGTGGTCTTGAGGTAGCGTGCTGCCTTGTCACGCAGCGAGCCCGGGTTCGATCCCCGGTCGGGGCAGTTTTTCTGGGTGAGGTTTTTCCTCACCTGTAAGACAAATGTCAGGAAAACTTTAAGGCCCAAACGGTCCCCGAAATCATATGGCCATCATCCTTACCATTATCATTATCATCATCCTTCACCGGTGTGGAAAGCAACGGGAAGCTACCACACCTACAATTCCCTAGTAAAGCTGCAAGCATAGCATGGAAATGCTATGATTGCAGTGAAGGACCTGCCTTCGGGCAGAATTACTATGGATGGATATTGACTTTAGGCTTTCGCGGCCGGAGTTGTTATGATGATCTTGAAGAAGCTTTCCGGGCTGTTGGCCGTGGTCTTGGGGCTTGAAGTTCCCCGATGTTTCGCCAGAGACTGCATCTAGCATCCTCAAGAATAGTATACCCTGTCCTCGTCAAAACAAAACCATGTGACCTGCTCGCTTTTCATTGGTTATAGACACCGACAACGACAAAAAGAATGGCCCCACTCTTGATCTCGAATATTTCTAGTTCCAACGCGCGATTCACACGAGTAAACTAATTGCAAAGTAGAGCTTTGTTTCTAAACAGTAGAAGGAAGCGAGGGCCTAGCTCAGTCACGAGCTCACAGGTTCGGTTCTCGTTGAGGTTACTTTTTTTAATTGTTAAAATGCTTTCTATTTTTTCTGTATGTTCATTCTAAAAGAAAAATATGTACTAACTATTTGGAAGTATTACTATTTTTATTATTAATATTGTTATTTATTTATTTATTTATAAACAGGTTTGCAGTGTAATAAAACATCTTCCATGCCCAAAGCTTTTTAAAATTTTTACCTTCTTTTTCTTGGGAACATTTTGAGTTACTTTTGATACCCAGGTAATTACATCATTTGATACATCCCAGATTTATTATTATTATTATTATTATTATTATTATTATTATTATTATTATTATTATTATTATTATCCGGTATCATGGCAGCTGCCGCCGTCTTCCGGAAACCAAACGCCATTCCTCTCTGTCCATCCATTGATCTTCCTCCAATCCTCTGATATTCATAGCTGCTTGTACCCCTTCTATCCAAGTTTTCTTCGATCTTCCTCTCTTCCTCCTTTCCATTGGAATCCATTCCATAACAATTTTTGGCAATATTTGCTCTGGCATTCTTTTGACATGACCATACCACTGTAATCTTTTCTTTTCTGTAATGTCTATGATGTCCGGCTCCTCTTGTACAACCCATAATTTCCCTTATTTCTTTATTTCGTATTCTATCCATTCTAGATTTTCCAGCTGATCTTCTTGAAACGTCTATTTCTGTACTTAAAATTCTTTTCATTTCCCTGGTAGGAATTTGCCAGACTTCAGCACCATATGTTAAAATGCTCTAAATTATGGTTTGATATATTTGTAATTATTATTATTATTATTATTATTATTATTATTATTATTATTATTGTTATTATTATTATTGTTATTATTTATTATTATTGTTATTATTATTGTTATTATTATTGTTATTGTTGTTGTTATTGTTATTCATATTGTTATTGTTATTATTATTGTTATTATTATTGTTTTTTTAATACACAAGTGATCTTCTTGGTGATATAATATTAAAATATAATCTCAAGTCAATATCTGGTCTTGAGAATGACAGCTTGGCTGTAGAAACTTGTTGACCATTTTAAAACATTAATTGGTGAAATGGGCATATTGACTACATATATATTTTTTTTATTATTATTGTTATTATTATTTTTATTGTTATTGTTGTTGTTATTGTTATTGATATTGTTATTGTTATTATTATTATGTTATTATTGTTATTATTATTATTATTGTTATTATTATTGTTATTATTATTGTTTTTGTTATTGTTATTGTTATGATTATGAATGATTATTGATTATTATTATTATTATTATTTATTATTATTATTATTATTATTATTGTTATTATTATTATTGTTATTATTACTGTTATTATTGTTATTGTTGTTTGTTATTATTATTATTATTATTTATTATTATTATTATTATTATTATTATTATTATTTATTATTATTATTATTATTATTATTATTATTAGGCTTATTTTTTTTTTATTATTGTCCATGATCTATGAGCTATTATTATGCTGGACTTGAGATATATAAAGTAAATATTTTAATTAAAGGGTGAAAGTTTTTCCTCACTAATACGTAATAAATAAATAAACTCATAAATATATGAAGCTATAATATATTTTCTTACATAAATTTATAGCATTATTATTAAAACGTGGTACTGCACACACAATTAAATTTATACCGGTAGCTAAATAGTGTTACAGAGGCAGGAATATTACTTAAGGTAGTGTAAAGTGGACGTAGATTATGTGGCAGGAATTAAATGTTATAGGATGTATTTTCGCAAAATACAAATGAATAAAAAAAAGTCAGAAAATTCAAACCCTGGTTTTCACATACATTTTGTCTGGTTGTAAGTAGTTTTAACGATCTACGCTACTCGAACGCGGGATACTAGCTGCCGTGTTTACTTTTGTGCTATGAACGAGAGTTGAACTTTATTTAAAATGTCGCAATTTGAGTGATATTGCATTTGTCGAACACTCGTAAATATCTAGAAACATGTCTTCTTCACTGTTCTTTAACTATTTAAGACCATTAAAACCAAACACAGCGCATTTAAAACATTTAACAGTGCGTTACCTCGTGAACCGCAGCTGTGACTTTTCGAGCATGCGCAGTGGGCCATAACACGAACTCTGCTTTTTGAAGCGGCTCATTCTTTTTGTCGCTAAGTGTACGATGTAGAAGCAATAAGTACGGGAAAAAGTAGTTAGTTCCCTTCATTAAATTAAAAATATGTCCTCTGAATATACTTGTTATTCTTCGTGAATGAAAATAATAATATTCAAAACATAGAAATATTCTAAAATATACCTAATCAATAATTACAACTTAAAATAGTTTATTACATGTGGATGATGTATTTGAGTCATGCTTCAGTCGATTCTCATGAAACAAAATGGCTGAAAGTGTCGAGTCTTCTGTTGCTGTGTCGTCATCTCGCTGTCAAAGGTGACAGTAATTGTGGCTCGAATGGCGGAAGGATATTGATTCTACATCGTACGTCGGTGTCCATAACCAACGAAAAGCGAGCAGGTCACATGGTTTTGTTTTGATGAGGATTACTTTAACAGCGGACAGGTTGTAGTGTCTTTGTTCTAGTGGTAGCGTCGCTGCCTTGTAGGCAGCGGGTCTGGATTCGATCCCCGGTCGGGACTACATAACAGTGAGCTACATTGTCTTTATAGGAAACTAGATTCAATAAGAGTTAAGTCTCATAGACAGTAATGTACAGGACATGTGGCATGAATGAGGAATGAAAGAAGGGCATGGAACATTTTTATGTAAGAAAACCAGAAGTCAGGACATGTGGCATCAATGGGGAATGAAAGAGGGGCATAGAAATGTTTATGTAAGAAAACCAGAGGGAATGCGCCCAGTTGGTAGACCAAGAATGAGGTGGGAGAATAACATTTACCATGATTTGAGGGAAGTAGATTATACAGGGGATGAATGGGGCTATCTAGTACCTATACTGTCTCGTAAGTAATGTATTTTTTAAACTAGACTCGGAAATACTATGCAATATGTGACGAGAAAATTCCAATCATACACCATGCGCATGCGCCAAAGCGAAGCTCAATTTCTGATGCAGCTTATTTAAAAGTGTCGGACTGCAGTGAAAACAAATCATGCATATCCATATTGCGTATTTTTTATAGTTTGACAAAAATTAAAATAATATCAACAGATTCATTTTTGTATTATTTTATTAAATATATTGACTAAATTTAACAACCTGTGACGCGACTTTTTTAATTCCTTCATAAACTACTGCCAATTTTTTTTTCTTAGCGTTTCAGTTTTCAAATGTATTAATTAATGTATTGATTTTAATTATGTTTTCATTTATTGCTTCCCAGTTTGTGATATATATCTTATATATCTTCTTGATAAGTACTGAAACCCATCTTTTTGTCCTTTCATTCTTTTTAACACCATGATGGATAAGCACCTACAACCAGGAGATTGGATGGACCGACAAAATTGCCTATTTAGGAATCGGACGATGTCAAAGACATTAATCAACCGATGATCTATCTAATGTGCATTGTAAGTATACAAGCCGCCACTTTATTTATCTTGCACTATTTTTCGTAAAATCGGTGAGTTCCTTCAAACCCTGTAGTTGAAAGAACATTTTTATATCAGTGAGTATATTATCTACATTAGTACATAATATAAATAGTAAATGTACCAGCCGCCACTGTTTATTTATCTGGAGCTCTCGTTTTTCTACAACCTTGTTTGTGACACACTACAGTTCAATGAAATGAACTGTATCAGAGAAAATAATTGTGTAGTAAGTAATGTGGATTATAAATGTAAGAGCCGCCACTGTTTGTTTATCTGGAGCCCTTTCTTTTTCCCAAAACTTTGTTAGTAAGTTCGGGTGACACTCTATAGTTCAATGAAATTAATTGTATTTTTCATTTGTAGTGTTCTGCCCCAAGGCAAGTCTTTCACTGCAATCATAGCATTTTCATACTATGTTTTGCAGCTTTACTAGGGAATTATAGGTGTGATAGCTTCCCGTTGCTTTCCACACCGGGAATGATAATGGTGATGGTGATAATGGCCAGATAATGTTCGGGAACCGTTTGAGCCTCAAAACTTCCTCACAGGAAGCTTGTCCCGACTGGGAATCGAACCCTAGCCCACTGCGTGACAAAGTAGCACGCTATCTCGAGTTCACAGCGGTGGACATGAATATTGCATCTAACTAACTCACTGGCACTATTGAACCCGTAGATTCATGGCCGCGCGGACATAGGCTCTCCGTACATCCCTATCCTGAGCTAATGTTTTCCAATAATCCCCTGTATAATCTACTTCCCTAAAATCATGAATAATGTTATTCTCCCATCTCATTCTTGGTCTACCAACTGGGCGCTTACCCTCTGGTTTTCCTACAAGAAGCTTCCATACATTTCTTTCATTCCCCATTCGTGCCACATCATAGTCTAGACTTAACTGTACTTATTATATTTGGCTTCCTATAAAGGTCGTCTACTTCACTGTTATGTAGTCTTCTCCATTCACCTGTCTCTTCATCTCTCTTTGCTCCAAAAATCGCCCTAAGAACGTTATTCTCAAATACTTGTAATCTCCTTTCCTCCCTTAAAGTAAGAGTCCATGTTTCGCATCCATATAATATAACTGGTAGAATAATAGTTTTATATATTTTGAGTTTAACGTTTTTTGAAAGGAGTTGGGACATCAAGAGTCTCTGCAATGCATAGGGCCTAATAGCACGCATTTCCAGAACTCAGCCTATGTTTAATTTCTTTGTGCATCTCATTCCTATCTATCTATCTTCGGGTTTTTACAGCTGCTGCCGTCGACCCGTTCCAAACCTCCAAAGCCTACGATCTTGGACTTCTTTAATGCTTAGCCCTTTTGCTTGCATTACTATCATCATGCTTTCCTTCCGTATTTACTTTGGTCTCCCTCTTTTCTTCTTTCTGGTCGGTTGCCATTGATACAATAGTTTCGGCCATCGCTCATCTTCCATTCTTACAATATGCCCAACCATTTTAATTCCTTCTCCTCAACTCTTTCAATTATACTTTCTTCTACTTCCATTATGTTTCTAATTTCCTTATTTGTGGCATGTTCTAATTTGG